>JALLPA010000983.1:0-12290 GCA_036939895.1 Thalassiosira exigua
GTTCCCCTACAAGTTTATATTTAGGGGAAAATACATCCGCACTAGTGCTGATACAATTCTGCGTGCCCAAAAATGACAGATGAGGAAGTCAAAAAGTCTTATTCAGGTCAGTCCAAGAATGTAATGAAACTAAACAGAAGAAACAAGAACGGTAGTTTGTTAGAGTCAAGCACCACCTTGAAATGGGTGAAGATTAATAGGTTTGTGTGAAGGAGTATAATGTGCAACGGCCTTAAAGGAAGACTGTTAACAACCTTAGAGGGAGATTGTTGATTGATGACTTTAGAATATTAGCTTCTTTGTCAAGCCTACTGTACTAATTAGTTCAACCAAGATAACATTTTTTGCATGCCAATGCATATTGTTAATATTTGGGTACAATATGAATATGAAGATCTAGAAGTAGCTTCGTCTGAACTCATTTAGAATTGTGTTATGAGAAATTACCAACATGCTCTTTTTCTAACAATTGGCCTCCAAAGAAAATGAAGTTGGTATTTTTGGCTTTTCAGATGACCAAAAATTCCAATAAATATCATGGAATGTAGTGCGCTATGTAAGATGTCTTCCACCTGGATGTTAGTTGCTAAAATAACAGACTGACGCTGGTACAATTTTTACGTAGGAACACGTAGACAAAAATGAATTTCGTATTTCTGAAATTTGGACAAATGGATATATAGTGTACCACGACCCTACCGACCAATACAATTCTGCGTGCCAAAAAATGACAGACGAGGAAGTCAAAAAGTCTTCAAGTTAAGTCCAAGAATGTAATAAAACAAGACAGAGGAAACAAGAACAGTAATGCGGACTCCGCAGGAGGAAGCACTCTATATTACCCATATACACTCATATGGCAAAAAAACAGTGATGTGTGTCCGTTGGTCACCCCCTCTACATACTATTCCTACGTAGAATAAGGTTATGCGAAAAAATAGGGTTAATTGTGGTCGTGTTGGTAAATATTAAAAAAAATGGTTACGTTTTTATTTGGTCGGTTACGTTTTTATTTGCTCGGTTACTTTTTCATCGATTTGGTTACGTTTTTATCCATTTGGTTACATTTTCATATGGTTACATTTACATATGGTTACATTTTCGTCGATATAGAAAATATAACTGAAATGGTACGACCAGGAAATAAGAAACTGGTTACATTTTGATGGATCTAGAAAATATAACTGAAAAAGGTACGACTGTCAGGGGCATGGCTGCTGTAGCTGCTGAGGTTGAGTTTGCTGTGGTCGCAGCCGCTGACGCCAGCCAAGCTGACCTCTTGAGGGTCCTAGCTACTGCAGCCTCGTTGCATCCCCCACAAGGAGGCCCATATCCCCTGGGGTTGATTGTTGTTTTGTGTTTGGTAAAATTTCCGTCGTTGGATCAAAACACGAGTGCTCTAATGGCCAGCTGCAGGCGCTGCGAGCTGCCAAGTCAAGGGCTCGACCGCCGTAGCTGCCGATGCTGAGGTGGCAGACGTCACAGCTGCCGACGCTGGGCGAGCTGACAACGCGAGGGCTCAAGCCAACGAAGCTGAGTTTGTGGCCGCCGAAGGCATGGGAGCCGCAGCTGCCAATGCCGCCGGCCTCCGAAGCCGCCCCCCCACAGGGAGGCTCATGTCCCCCGTGGGTTGATTGTTGCATTGCAGTTTTCTTTGGTTAAATTTTGAATGTCCCAAGCAGTGAAGCGAGAGCGCAGTCGCCAACGCTGAGGCCACAGTCACCGACGCCGCAACAAGGGACGCATGGGCTTCAGCTGCCGGCGCCGCAAGCCACCAGGTCAAGGGGACGACCGCCGTAGCTGCCAGTGAGAGGATAGCCGCAGAAGGCATGAAAGCGGCGGCTGCTGACGCCCTCTCCCCCTTGGGTTGATTGTTGTGTCACTGTTTTCATGCAAAATATAACCAAAAATATGCCTGCAAACATGTGCAAAATACAACCAAAAAGGTACCTGCAAACAACAACTAAAAATGTGCCAAGTCCAAGAGCCGCTGCTGAGACTGAAGGGACAGAGGTCGCGGCTGCCAACGCCTGGCGAGCTGACAGCTCGAGGGTAGCCGCCAAACGCCTGGCGAGCTGACAGCACAAGGGTTGCCGTCAAAGTCATGAAAGTGGCGGCTGCCCAGCTGCTGACGCCAGCTGAGCTAGATAACTGCGCGAGGGTTGCAGCTACCAAAGCTAAGACAGCGGCTACTGATGCCCTCTCCCCCATGGATTGATTGCTGTGTTGCCGATACCAGCCAAGCTGACGGCACGAGGGTCGTAGCAACCAATGTACCGGAGTCCGTGGCCACAAACAACTGCTGATGCCACGAGCCTCTGAAGCCACGGGCGGGGCCACTGAGGTTGCAGCTGCCGGCGCTGGCCAGGCCAACTGCACGAGGTGAACCACCGAAGCCTAAGGCCGCAGCTGCTGAGGCCATGGCCGCCGACACTGCAAGGGACGTAGCATCCTGTGCCACAAGCCACAACATCGCGGGTGCGGCTGCCAGAGCCGTGGCCGTCAACGCTGGAGGGCCACAGCTGTCGAGCTAACGGCATGAGAGACGCCGTGATAGCTCGTCTGCTGCCGTGTAGCCAGTCAGTCAAAGACTGGTTATGTTTTGGCCAAAGAAAGTGAAAAAATAACATGGCGTTAGTCTCATGAATATAACAATGCGACAACTAAGAACTAAAAACATTGTTGAAGTCTTACCTCGCTGCCGCCAGAAGATGGGATCGACGCCTCAGTTAAAGGCTGGTTGTTTTTTTGTCCAGAAATGAAAAAAATAACCTGAGCATTTGGTTAAATTTTGAAGATGCTCAAAATTGTAACCGGAAAATTAACTCTCGGAAGCCGTCGTAGGGGTTGTGGCGGCTGAGATTGCGGCTGCGGCTGCCGACGCCAGTCTAGCTCATGGCACGAGGATCGCAGCCAATGAAGCTGAGTATGTGGCTGATCGCGGCCGCGGCCGCGGCCGCCAGATCCGTAGCTGTCATCGCTTGAAAGTTGCAGCTGCCGAGCTAACGGCACGAGAGACGCCACGACGGCTCGTGCGCTGTCGTGTGTAGCCAGTCGGTCAAAGACTGGTTATGTTTTGGCCAGAAGTGAAAAAATAACATGATGTGAGTCTCATGAAATTCACAACGCGACAACTGACGACAAAAACATGGTTAAAGTCTTACCTCACTGTCGCCAGAGGACGGGAGTGACGCCTCAGTCAAAGGCTGGTTATTTTTTGTCCAGAAATGAAAAAAAAATAACCTGAGTATTTGATTAAATTTTGAAGATGCGCAAAAATGTAACCGGCAAATTAACTCTCGGAAGCCGTCGTAGGGGCTGGGACGGCTGAGGTTGCGTCTGTCGACGCCAGTCCAGCTCATGACGCGAGGACCGTAGCCAACAAAGCTGGGTCTGTGGCTGCCGATGCTGCGAGAGCCATAGTTGCCGATGCCACAAGCCTCCGAAGCAACATGCACAGGGGGTATGGTCCTCGCTGCAGCAGCTGTCGAAGTTGCGGCTGTCCTCACTGTGGCCGCCCTCAAGCTTGACGCCTACGAGTTTGCGGCCCCCGAGGTCGGGTCGGCCGGCCCTGCAACAGCAGACCTTTGGGATCTTCTTGTGTCCCTGATCTAGTCAGGAGACGCGAAGATGAGGATCCTTGTGGTCTCTATCGTTTTGCTCAAGTTGCAAGGCCAAGGGGAAAATTGAGCCCTTGTTGAGGCAGGGGGCATATGAGAATCTTGTATCAGCTCCGACCTACACCCCATTGATATGATATGGTAGTAAAATAGAACATGCCTGGTACAAATTGTAGCTCGCAAGTGTGATTGATTCTACTCCATGCAGTGTGGGCAGCTTCAAGCTCTAGAGTGAGCGACTGACTTGTTTCTCTAAGAAATGTTACCAAGGTTACTGTGTGTTGTCATGAGCCAACCTTTATACCTACCTAGAAAGAACCTGACTATTTCAGCGACACTTTTTCTCAGAAAATATGGGGACCACCAAACCTCGTGAAATGACTTTTTTATTGCTTCTATGGAAAGATCAGGCAAATTTTGATATGTGTGCACTTTGAATTTTTGAAAGCGGTCAGAATCTGACCGAGAATGGAGCATTTCAAGGTTTTGGTCCAGGCAGGAGCCTTGAGGGCAAACCTGACAATTTCAGCACTAACAAACTAATAGTGAAAATCTCGAAAAATATTAAGTACTAGTAACTTGTTAGTGATAAATGTCCATCTTGCGTAAGCACATCCACTAATACACGTCCACATGAACCACAATGATACCAGACAAACATTTCAATCAATAGGAGTGTTGTAATCGTGTTATGGAATGAATGAATTTTAGTTGTTGGCTGTTTCTTCTGGCAAGCAAAACATATTATTTGATCTGCCATGATAATATCGGCACTTTGGGTGCCGAAGTGCCCTGTTTACTCGGTAGAGGCACACTATTATAAGAAAATCACAATTTTATTGCATTTTTGGAAAGCTTGTGCTTGTCCTCGTTTGTTTGATAAGTAAAACTCAGCCAAACTCCATATTTTTGACGGAGAAAATAAATATTTTCATTTTGTTAGTGGCTACCATGGTGTAGAGGTTCGTGAACTCTCACCGAATTAATGTCAGTGGGCGAATTAATGTCAGTACCCTGCGTTTTGCACAGTCTTTATGCTCCACGTGGATCAACCTTAGCAAAATACTAATTCTTACGTGATAGGTAGAGGTAGACCTCTCGATGGCTGACGACTGGCCAACCAAAGGTAACGCAAAAATTGACATAAAAATCACAACTTTGACCACCCCAACGGGAAAGTTCCAAACATTTTTTTCGACCAAACTTTATGTATGAGTCACTTATAGGTGTTAGAAGGACTGGATACTCTGAAAAGTGAAGTTTGGCCATTTTGAAAAATTGGCATATATTGGGTCGGGCCCGATATCCGTGGTGGTGGCCACACGGAGGCAGTCCCTCCCGATATATGCATCGGCCGTCGTGGGGGTCGCCTTCCGTGGCGTCGCGTCGAGGGTGCGGCCACCCCAAGCAGCACCCCTGGCACCCCTATTCTCTGCGCCCCCTCCGACCCCAATCCGGCCGCCAAATTGTTCACTGCCCCCACCTCCACCTTCAATTTTTGCCTAACCGACCCACACCGGCCCTCCAGCTCCCCCACCCTCCGTCGAGCCCGCATCTAACACCCTCGATCTTCTCCACCTCTTCCCTCGTCCGTCGCACTTCTTCCTTGGCCCAAGAGATCCACAAATTTGCCTTGCTTTTGGCTCGCTTCACACAATGGGCCGCCTCAGCCAGCAAGGTCACTGAGGAGGCCTCGAGCTCAAAGATCCGGTCATCCTTTTGGGAGAGGGCGACCTGGAGGTCTTGGAAGCGAGAGATAGTGCAACGGGGAGCGACGCAGTTTAGGGCGAGGGGACTCGAAAGCAAGCTGCCCGGCGGGGATGCGACCAAGGATGATAGAAACTCACCTACCTCCATAGTGTGTCGGGATTGCCTTGCAACGAGGACGGAGTGACTCCTGTAGACCCCAACAACATCCCTGTTTTTTTGCTCCGGAGCCGTCGTACTCTCGGGTGAGGAACGGCCGGTCGCTCAAAATCCAATGATTCCCGCCCTCGCCGCCTCTGCCGACACCACTAAACTCGCCAGTGTCGCCGTCGCCCCCACCGCCAACGGACGTCGTCCACCCTCCAACGAAAGCTGCATCATTCTCCCCCAACCTCCGGACTTCCTTGTCCCGCATCCCATTACTGTACCACGACACAAGGTCCAGCGATCTCTTGGCTCCCTTCCTCCCTTCCTCCCTCGGCTTCGACTTTGACTTCGACACAACAAAATTGTTAGTATTACGGAAAAATTGAGGAGAGATCGGCCTCGATTGCAAGAATTTTCTTACCTTTGTGCGCCTGGAGGAAGATTACCAGAGAGACGCCCGTCAAGATGGCAACGACCATCAGAAATGAGGTGCTGGACGAAGCCACACCGAGGTAGCTTGCCTCTAGTTTCCACGGTTCGGATCCGCTCGAGGCATATTTCTTGCATCAAAACTAGAGATGATAAGAATGATGGCAAGGCCAAAAATGTCTATGGACGGTGCCACCGACTGGAAATTGTAGGCAGCGGAAGTTGGTCATTGTCTCTGGTCTCGTGGTCGTCTCGCGCGTTGGGCCGCAGGCCTTTGTATCTAGAGATAATTGTAGATACTTTTTGCGATAATATTACCCCCAGAGTCCGATCGCGACATGTGTGACGATATACGTAGCAATTAAAATTACTAGATATCCTACATCTAAAGTAAATAGAGAAACATAGGTATCTCATGGGTCCATACCGTTCTCTATCCGGAAGCCGACACACACACGCACACACATTTATATACCTTTTCTACTTTTACTTATGTGAGTAGTAACATAAGCACTTTGCCTAACAAATTCATGCAGAACCGAGCAGCAGACATGATTATTGAGTGGTTAGTAGTCTAGTAGGTAAGTAGTTTCTCTAATGAATGGCCCCCCAATAAATGATGAGGAGCACCCACACCGCGGGTGAATTTTCATGCTACTTGATTCTTCCCTCCATCTTAGTCGAAGGTTTGGGACAGCAGGACATGAGGGCAAGGACTACTCAAACTTTTGTACATTGTCTTCCAGCAGCTTGATAGAGCGCTATCAACTTGCACATCGTGCTAGAAACCCTTCGAGGACATTTACCCTTAAAGTAGCAATGAGTGACATTCTCCCTCTCGACTGCACTGGGGCGCTATCTCTAGAATGGTTTGGTTTATGGAGGAGAAAAATTCTGTGTAGAGCTAAAATTGATATGATTCGAAAATAGTGTTTTTGTATATACATAGTGATTTGCTAGCTTTTGCGTTCTTTCAAATCGACAATCGACAGCCTCCTCCCCATTGGCCTGATTTCTCTGTAGATTTTGAAGCAATTCGACACGATTTTGATCGAAGACGAGTATTTTTACTTGAAGACGGGTTTGTTTTTTCTTCTTTGAAGACTACAATGCACCAATTAAAAGAAGATTTTTAAACTTTCTTCAGAACGGGCAGCGGAATGTGATGGTATTAGAGAAGAGATAGGTCTGTGGCACTTACCTCTTGTTTGTGATTAAAATCGGTGTTTTTTCATAACTAGGTAGGTAGCAAACCACCTGTATGGGATTACCGGCTCAACCACAGCACAAGCCACAACCAGCACATCACTAGCTGTTGCAAAGAGAAGCTACATTGTCCCTCATTGAATAAACAGTTTGGCCCCTGTGATTTGACCCTTGTCCTTTACCGGCCAATGAAATGGCCTTGCCCTGAAACAGCTCGCTTTGATTCTGTCCGATCAACACAGACCAAGTGATTTTGATAGATGTAAAAACATTGCTAATATATTTAGCCACTGAGATACCTAGTATTTATAGTGGTTCGTTGCTAGGCATTGCCAAACTATTCCGTTGAAGGCGGCGGAGTCAACCATGGTCTTTGGCAGGTAACATATTTTGTTTGATTAGCCGAGAGCCGTTTTGTATTGAGGCTTGGGGCAGAACATAATGCCCAGCAAATTGCTACGTATATGGGGAATCTATCATGGACCTACCAAAGAATATTACCCCCGCTTGGAAATTCATGGGATAATTGACTCCATCATGACAGCTACCGAAGTGATGAGCACCGGGGGGCACCATGGTTGGTTGGTGAGTGAGTACGATCTGTACCTACCTACAACTTACCTTGCCTAATACTACACTAAAAATCACATGATTCGCCCACATGGAACATCCACACGGCGGTAGAAATATTGAGGAGCATCGACTGTGTAAGCGCTCGTGATGTCATTTTTATTTATTTTTAAGGACATTCCATTCTAACTAATTTATGTAAGGGGAAATTTGTTTAATTGTTGTGTTTTGTTTCCTTCGAGAAATGATTGATGGAGTGGTGGTTATGTGCCGCCAAAAATGACTGTATATGAAGCTGATTTCACCATGGTGAGATGCTTGTTTTTGGGATCTGGATCAGGCCATGATGGAATACTTTAGGTGTTGGATATCGCGTGGAGGATGGAGAAACAATAGAGGGGAAATTTGTTCCTTTGCAGATGATGGACACACGAAGCAAAACATGAGAGTTTGTCAGATTGCATCAAAATAATGAGATCCTAACAAGGCTTCCACATTAGGATGGCATCGATTCCATGTCCCAACAAGAACTGGTCGACCCACGCCGTCAATTTACCAAGTGTGCACGGGGTAGTTTCGGTCAGAAACGTATGTACTCATTGTTGAAGAAAGTATTGGCAATAGTGGTTCGCCGTGACCGCAGTTCCGCTGCATTGTTCGTGGTCATCCTTATATTGATTCTAACGTTAACTTTGGGAACCATCTGTGAGGCAGGTGCCCGAGTTATTTAGTTCTAGGGAATGATATCTGCCATCATCAGATTTTCACAGTTCGTCGGTAGCGGTAGGTTTCTACATGAGGAGTTAATTGTGCACATTGACACTGTACGTCGAGGATTGTGCCCAGGGGCTCTCAGGATTAATTCTCAGACTTCGCCTGAGAATTACACCTCCCCTACGGTACCGAAGCGTCAAATCAGTTCCATGGTGGTTTTGGGGAGGAGGGAGGAGGGGGCGCATGCTAAGGATAGGAGTAGGAAGTGGGAAGATCGGTCGATGGACAGACGCATCCGTCCAGAGCCAATCATCCATTTGTTGGCGATAATTTCGAACAAAATTATCGCTGATTCCCATTTCCGCCGCGCCGCCGTATCACCGCCACACAATCTCTCCAATCGCAACCATGATGGAGAAGAAGAAGAAGAAGGGCGGCGCCTCCGCCTCCGCCGGCGGACCGGCCGACGACGACGAGCGCCGCCGCCGCACGCTCTTCGTCAAGTTCGACCCCCCCTTGACGTCCATCTTTCGCCGGCACCTCGCCGACCACTTCTCCCACCACGGCCCCGTGGACAAGTGCTCGGTCATCCGCCGGTCCAAGCCCCACGGGAAGAGCGACGGATCGCAAGGAGCGGGCGAGGATCGGGACGGGGCCGAAGGAGGAGGTCCGTCGCCGTTCGATCGCGGCACACGCGGATACGGCTTCGTCCGGTTCGTGCGCGAAGAGGACGCGCGGGCCGCGGCCGAGGCGATCTCCGAGGGAGGCAGGAAGAAGAAGCGGGGGAAGAAGGGGACGCACGGCGATGGCGACGGGGAGGGAGGGGACGGAGGTCCGATCCTCCTCGTCGACGGGGTTCGGCACCGGCTCCTCGCCGAGCGCGCCTCGGACGCGGGGGCGGCCGCGGCCGCGCGGAAGCGGGCCGGCCGGGGGAGCTCCCGCGCCTCCGACGGCGGCGGCGGCGGCGGCGGCGGCGAAGGGGCGAGGAGCCAGGCGGCGAAGAAGCCGGCGAAGGAGGCGCCTCGGGACGACGGCGACGCCGAATTCCGCGCCCTCGCGAAGCGGAAGCGCACCTCCCGCGTCATCGTGCGCAACCTCAGCTTCTACGCGACCGAGCGCCACGTGGCCAAGGCGATGGAGGACGCGTTCGGCCCGGTCGCGCGCGTCGACTTGCCCGCGGTCCCGGTCCTCCCCGGCGACGAGGAGAGGGGCGAGGGAGGAAACGGGAAGGGGAACCGGAAGGGGGGGAGGAGGGAGGCGGTGCCGCGTCACCGAGGCTTCGCGTTCGTCACGTTCGCGGACGCCAATTCGGCGAGAAAAGCCGTGGAGGGAGGAGGGGAGGCGACGATCAAGGGACGGAGGGTGGCGATCGACTTCAGCGTGAGCAAGGTCGAGCATCGGAGGATGATGAAGGAGGAGCGGGAGCGGAGCAAGGAGGGAGGGGACGAGGACGACGAGGGCGGCGAGGACGGGAGCGAATCAGAGGGCGACGATGATGGAGATGGGGAGAAGGAGAAAGATTCTGATGATAGCGATGATGACGATGACGACGACGATGACGACGACGACAACGACGACGACGACGACGACAATGATGATAACAATGAGGGGAGTTCGGAATCGTCTTCCGACGAGGAAGTCGAGGACGCGGAACCCTCCGCCACGGAAGCCCGAACGGACGCCTCTACTGCGGCGGCCGCCAAGCCCCCTCCGCCCCCCGAATTCGACGCCTCCGAGGCCCGCCGGACGCTCTTCCTCCGCAACGTGCCCTTCGACGCCACCCGTCGCGACGTCGCGGACCTCTTCCGCACGTACGGGCGGGTCGAGGCGGCGCACCTCGTGAAGGACAAGCGGACGGGCGCGTTCAAGGGCACGGCGTTCGTGCGGTTCGCGGAGGAGGAGGGGAGGGACGCGGCGCTGGACGCCGCGGCGCCGGGGGCGGGCGCGGGAGGAAGCGGGGGAGGGACGTTCGTCAGCGCCAAGAACCTGGCCGTGGGGATGAGCGGCGGCGGCGGCGCCGGCGGGGACGACGGAGGAGTAGTCGGCGCGACGTCGGGCCTCTCCCTCAAGGGACGTCAAATCATCGTCGACGCGGCCGTGGATCGGACCGCCGCGTCGGCCCTCGCCGTCCGCCGCGACGCCGAGGGACGTCCCCTCAAGAAGGCCGTGGGAAAAGACCGACGGAACCTCTACCTCAAGAACGAGGGACGCGTCGCGAGCGCGTCCGACTCGTCCGACGCCCAGGAGGCGGGGGCGCGCGCGGGGGGGACGTGGGAGGACTTGCCCCCCGGAGATCGCGCGAAGCGGGAACGGGCCTTCGCGGACAAGTCGACGAAGCTCCGGAGCCCGCTGTTCTTCGTGAACCCCACGAGGTTCAGCGTGCGGAACCTCGCGAAGCACGTCGACGAGTCGATGTTGAAGCGGCTGGCGTTCGGGGCGCTGAAGAGGGGGGTGGAGCTGAAGCTCGCGACGCCCCGGGACGCTGTGGCGCACTGGCGCGCGGGAGGGGAAATGGCGCACGCGGAGGTGATGCGACGGGCCACGGACCCGGACTTGGTCGTGCCCCCCCTGGACGAGAAGAACGTCCGGGCGGCGATGCCGTCGGTGTTCGTGGACCGGGACCTCACGGGAGGGAGGAGGACGGCTGACGCGCCCAGCCGGGGGTTCGGGTTCGTGGAGTTCGTCCACCACGCCCACGCCTTGGCCGCGCTGCGCGAGCTGAACAACAACCCCGCGTACTCGGAGGAGTATGCGGCGGGGGGCAAGCACGCCGCCGAGTTGGCGAAGCACCGGGGGAAGAAGGGAAAGAAGGCCAAGGTGGATCCCGAAACTGGCGCCGAGTTTCTGAACGAGGGAGGCAAAGTCTGCGTGCCCCGGCTGATTGTCGAGTTTGCGGTAAGTCTTGCAATCATGTCTGGATTTGATGGGCGCTCATTTATCTCAATCCATCCACATTTGCGATTCTTAGGTGGAAAACAAAGTCAAGGCGAGGCAGCAGGCAGAAAAGATTGCGCAGAAGAAGGCGAATAAGATAAAGCAGAGGATCGAAACCAAGGAGAAAGAGCAACACCAAAACAAGAAGAAAGAGAAGAAAAAGGGTCGCGGGGCGTTGCAGCGCGAGAAGAAGCGCGCCTTGAAGGAGGCGGGTCAAACCGATAACGATGAGGTGGACAAAGAACAGGATCCGGCCTCCACGAAGCGAAAATTGGATCGCGCGAACAATCCACTGGACAAGTCGAAAGAAAAGAAAGCCACAATGGTCAAGCCGCAGAAGAAGCGGAAAGTCGACAAGGACGAGGATGCGCTGGAAGACATGATAAGAACGTACAAATCGGCGTTCTCCGAGGGAGCAGGCAAATCGCTGGACGTTTCGAATAACGCGAGCGGGCCGAGGCAGAAATCCAGGGAGAGGGTCTCTGAGAAAAGATGGTTTGAGTGAAGGGGTGGATGGTGGTAGATGTGTGGTGCTTTGGTAAAAAAACTTGACTTTGCAACATATGGATGAACCGTCCTGATCCGCCCCGAGGGCAAGGAACACCCACTTGATAAAGTAGAATAGAAAAATATTAAGTCAAGAGCTTTGCTGTCAGCATTAATAATTTGTGATGGAAAATTCTAGCTCTGAGGGTTGAGCAAAATCAGCGTTTTTTCTTTTTATTTAAGCGCAAATTTGACATATCCCTGGGCCTAAAAAAAGAGGGTTTTCTCCGCCTTTTGCCCTCGAAGGTGGGGATCCCCCGCCTTTTCCGAACAACCACCTCCCACGTACCAAAACACTGTGCGTCCACCTTTTTCCACAGGCTTCTTTCGCCATCGCCTGCCCGCCCCGCCCCCCCCCACCACAGTACCCATGACATCTGAACTATGGTTGCTAGAAGTAACTAAGACCCCCGGACA
>JALLPA010000984.1:0-12275 GCA_036939895.1 Thalassiosira exigua
CAACCCATAGAAGGGCTCAGGACTCTCAGAATTGAAATTTGGCCACTTTGACAAATTGTCTAATATTGGGCCGGACCCGCTAAGTAATGAGATGGTGAGAGAGGCTGTTTGAAAGAGACTGTTTTGTCTGCAACATGCGCACCGACTCGAAACGCATCGGCCGCATCGTATCGGCCAAAGTAGGGGACACATCGTCATCATCATTGTCCTTGCTCGTCTGCATCGGCGCCCACTGGCATTGAAGGCCAGGTAGAGTAGCCACCAGCGAGAACGTCGATGTGGAGTAATCCCTCAACGACGTTGCGGGGCAAGGTATTGTTGTTGTGGACCAACCTTCGTCGAGGCAAATGAAGGTACGTGGAATGCGCGTGGAAGGCATCGGTGGCGACCGTGGGGCAAGGCACGACGCGCGGAGGTCTGGCACATATGGGAGGAGTGGGAGTCTTGGCCTTCCTCTTTGTCGGATCAGGAGAGTTGACGTAGGCGAGACGTGCTGCCACAACTGGCAACGCCGTGACATCGGCTGCGCTGCTGAGTGAAACGAGCGAATTGCAAAGTTTGGCCCTCCGGTCGGGCGGGGCAGGGGAGAATGGATGATGAAGAAGAAAAGGGCAAAGCTCTCACTTCTCTATTCTATTTTTGTGGCTGGTCGTGGGGTTGGCAACCGAGTATTTCTGCGGTCTGATGTGCACCAAGGTCCCTGGAGCCGCTTCACAATGAAACCGCGAAACGCCACAAAGAGGCCGATAGAGGGATGAACTATTCCAACGCTGCGGTGGTGTGAAGGCTTCCAAGAGGTGTATCCAATATGATCGAACGAGATCGACAGCGGACACTTGCCGTCTCGCTCTGCGGACAGTCGAAGGAGAAATTCAAAAAATCAAAAACCTTACGGTGTGCACGCCATACGCTATGGGTGGTCACATCCACTAGTGGCTTCTTTTCCTCGCGCCAGCTTTGTATGATCCTCTTTTTCTCCAGCACTATCACAACCAGACTAATTTCAAAGAATCCCACCCACTAGTTCTCGGCTGTTTCAGTTAGGCCTTGAACATGTTGTGCTGCTAATAGTCATTTGTCTTGTCTGATCATTGCCATTGGTTGTAGAATGTGACTTAATGCTTGGCCAAAACCATGTTAAAGATTGGATGGCCTGACACGCTGGTTCATGTGCAGCTTTATCTGATCAGGCTGAGCAGGCTCTCTAGGTGCTTATTGGTCTTGATCTGGGGAAGGGCACTCTCTTGTTCGAGATGAGTAATTAGTTTGAGTCAACATAGCTTACAAGTCAATCTAAATGTTGTACCGTCTGCCATCTGTAGCCCAACAGCTTGTCTGACTTGCACTTCCAGTCTGAATAACAAATATTTGGCTACACAGAAAACTCTTCACCTCTTCGTATCCTCTGCAGTGTTAGTTTTTGGAATGTTGATGGTTAGCTCGTCAAAGCCGGTCACTGCCTCACGTTACCCCATTCCATGTGCCCCAAGTGATGCATATGTTTGTGCTTTATCTTGTTTCACTTGAAGAAGAGCTCTCAAGTCTCCTGGCAGTAGCCTTTGATCCTTTGCTCCATCCCGGCCCCTGATTCTTGAGACCTTCCTAAGTCATAATAGTGAGCAAGGGTTGTGTAATACCTGATTGTATCACTAGCTCGTGTTTTGGTCGTGTTTAGTGAACAAAAATACTACGAAGCTGTTTTTGGTGCATGTGATTATAGTGATCAAAATGTCATATGAATAAAATAAAACGGGCGAGAATCTGTGTGTCGGTCTCAGTTAGAAAGATAAAATCATAAGAAGGTATTTTTATTATTGCTGTAGCCCAAAGGGCACTAACTTGATGACGGTGTGGTTGCAGCACTGTGGGTTGTTGCTCGAATGAATTAGCAAGGCCATGGTCTGAGGGGCATACAAATTTCTCATTTCTGGCAAGAGTTTCCTGATACCTATATGATTCAACTGGCACAAATCAGTATTGTTGCAAGCTTACAATCATGAATCTGTCTGCCGCAATTTTCACTCATATACAGTGGAGTTCCAAAACCTATGAGAGTTTACGTTTTTTCCGGCTAGGGTCAGCTCAGGGGGGTGGGGGGGTATAAGTCTAAGTTCTAGGTGGGAAGGGTTATTTTTTGTCTTGTGTATAGACCTATTTTAGTAGTAAATGTTATTATTATCTATCAAGGCCTCTCATATCAAAGGCTTTGATCGACAAGGTCAGATTACGAATCAAAACAGAACATATTTTTCGTCATATTTGTTTGTTATTCCGTCATAAAAGAGGACATTTACCTTACTATAGATACAAAGTAGACAAAATGATGTCAAAGCAGTCCTATCCAAACGTCTGATTTTCTCTGCGACAACTCTGTGTGGGAAGGCAAACCGATGTGGGGGCAACAACCTCATTCATCAAGGAAGGCTGTTGCACATTGTTTTGCTGTTGCAGAGGTAGTAGCGGTAGTGCAATGACAATGTCAAAAATCATGACAAAACAGTTATGTTATATGAATATTCAGATCAAAACAAAACAAATTACTCTAAAAAAATCAATGTTACATAAAAGATAAAATCTGGTCCATGATATTTCGTACCATTATGAGCCTACATTCAACCGGGAACATATTCATTTTATCGCAGTGATTGCACGGAGATGGCAGCCTACCAATCATAGGTATGTATTATGAATATGACGATACGTAAGTACGACCTTAATGAGGTGGCCAAGAGGCCGTGCTATGTAAATATATATAACTTAAGTATAATGTATGTACAGGGCAAGGGGGTATGAGGTACCTTTTAGGTATGTATTGGATCATTCGTAGAACTCCACTGTTGAGTTTTTCATGTGCTATACAACTTCAAAATTGACCAACATTTTGTCAAAATTGAGCACTTGAAGTGAAAAAGCTCTCCTCAAAAATGACATTTATTTTCGACATTCATAGTATTCTTGTTTCTAATCAATTCCATGCCCAGCTTACATTTGCTACATTTTGGTAGTCCTCTATTACCTCCGATATAAACTCAATTGAGGCAGATTGATATGTTGGCCCTTTATCCTTGACCCTTTCATGATGGGTGATGAAGGAGAAAAAGCAGGCCACAAATGAATGTTGACATGATGGATACCATGGTCTTGCTCTCTTATCTTTTTTTCATGTATGGTTGGTTGTGGTATTTGGGGTAATGTGAGATAAGTTGTGTTTTGATTTAAAATAGAGGAGAAACAATCAATGCACTCCATAATCCCTGCTATCACTCTCAAATCATCAAAAACAGTTTCTGGGTACGAATTCTGGTAAATTAAGTATAGGTTTAAACATAGAGGCTAACAATGAATAGTCCCATTTGAAAAATAGGCACCAACAATCAATAGAAATACTAAAATTTCAACAGCAGTAAGGAGGTACCTGATTTAGGCCCTCGGGTTCCTCTACCAGCTTTTCCTCCTGCTGCACATTGTAATCACGCTACTGAAATTTATCTTGAGTCTCGATCAATTGTTTGGATCGGGGATCAATACGTCGTCACCACAACAAATACTAATTCCTAGCACCAATAAAGCAAAATATACTAATTTCTAACATCAGTAAAGCAAAACATACTAGTTCCTACCATCAATACAGATATTGCATTTCGACTCATATTATGCAGGGAATATGGCAATCTTGCCACCCCCTGAAGGCTCTAGTAACTTTGTGTGAGGGGAGATTCAACCCCATGGAATCAATATATTATATCCCCCTCCCTCCATGAAAGTGAAAACTATAACTAATTTAAGATTAAATAATCCGCACCAAGCAAATATTGTGTCAAAACTTTCTAATCTACCTCACATCTATGTATTGTACCGAATTGGATTTCAATTTATATGTGACTACAACATAGATGTTATACATGGTAATTCTGAATTTTATTCTGTTATTTTTTATCTAAGTACGGCAATGATTCGAAGTACTGTAAATCCTAAGGATTATCCTAATTCCAAAAATTCATCAGCAAAATATGCGTTTTTACGCAACATCTAAATTTGATTTTCAAATATCCCCGGTATCGCAAAGCAGACTCCATTGCAACTTAAATTACCCTTCAATAGGAAATATTATCATGTTCATGACCAAAATCTTTTCTTCCTCGAGATCAGAATAGAAGCATAAACTCTAACAATCTGGAATCAATGCTGAAAGTAACAATGAGGTATATGATAATAATTTGTCAATTTGTGTGAGCTATCCTTTAGTAGTATCCCATGCCCTTCAGAACAATTGATCTTTCGTTTCTTCCTTATTTTGTCATTCACACACTAAAGCCTGATTGCTGTGTCAACAAACAATCTACAAAAGTTAGGTCAACTATGCCAAGTTTGGTCCATGAATTATTCATCTCCGAGGACCATGTATCATGCTTCTCCTTTCTTGACTGTTGTGTATTGGGCTAAGAGCACAAACAGTTAATTGCATCTCATTGAATTTTCGTAGAAGCAAAAATATCGGAAAAACCGGGATGTACTCTTCCTCCAAATACGTACTTTCAAATGTACGTGCAATCACCCATTCCGTCTGACCTGTGTCCATCGTTTCATCCAAATACCCAAAACTCAGGCATCGGGTCGTTCATTCAACCCAGGTCCAAAAAACTAGCATCAAATTGCACGTTCATTTAACTAGTTTATCACGCCTAAATTCAAATTTTACCTCATTTGGACACTCTTCCTCCAATTGCACAGCCAAACATCTTGTTTGTCCAATCATATGTCCATTTTACACTCGCTCTGACCGTTACCAAAATTAAGTGTCCAACCGTGTGTCCAAAATAGCTGTAAATAAGTCGGAAATTTCTGTTGGCGTAAAAACAGATCATCGCGCTCCATGTTGCTCACAACTCACGATAACGTCCGCCGTCGCCGTCGCCGCCGCCTGTTCCTTCCACTCTCTGTCCACCTCGTTCACTTATCACCCCCACCATGATGCCCCTGGGTCCTATCGCCTCCTAAAAAATATGCTATAATAACACCGTCAAGGCATATGACTAAAACTATATGAGTAGCTCTTATCTACGAGAGCTTGGCTTGCAATTGGTCGCATGTGTGAATGTGGTTCTCAAAAGTGCTGTTATCCTGATACCAGTTCCCACGCAAATCAGCTGTAGAGCGCTGTCGAAGGCTGACAGGACGGCGACGGAAACTTGGATGAAAAAGCCTTTAAATCGTAATGCCTTTCTCAAGAAGTCAAGAAACGCTTCTCATCTATTAAGATGGGAATCTTTTTAAACGTGAGTACAGTCAGGTAAGATCAAGCCACATGGCATAATGACTTTCGTTACGACTATCGTTACGACTATCGTTATGACGACTTTCATACACTTGTCTGACCGTTATTGAGCCATCTGCATGTGTTTAGATAGAAATTATTCTCGTGACATAAAGCTTTCTGTTCCAAATGCCATCAGGACTCAGACAACACATCATAGTGACAAAGTAGTGACATCATGTGGTTCGAAAATATGAGATGGGCATCTTTTCAGTGGATCTGTGAAGGGGAATGGAATGAAGAGCGAGTTTCCTCTTTCTTTTTCGGCGATTGGGCAGGTGAGATCAATTGAAAACGCTTGTCGCACTCTCTTCCCGTTTCCATGGACACCTTGTCCATGCCGAAAAAAGTATTCTTACGAGGAAGGAATGTTAAATGCATGGCGCTCACTCATTAAAAACTTGTGCGCTTATATTTGAGTTCCTAAGTATGTTACTGGTATGTGAGGTTTGTCGACCATATTCACACATGCGACCGATCACAAGCCAAGCTCTTGTGGATGGGAGGTACTCATATCGTATTAGTACAATGTGAAGGCTCCCCTCGACTCCACGGCCCAAGTTTGCCCGTTAAGACAGGACATGCCCGTCGCGGCCAAGCCCGCTCGCCCCCCACGCAGCAGTGGTCACACAGCCCAAGTCCACCCCATGGATCCCATCCCAGTTGATGCCACAGCCAATCCCACCCATCGAGTTAGGCCGGCCGTGAATGCCCGCTCCATTTGCGACCGTGTACGCATCAGCCCATTCTGATTCTGTCCGTCGAGCCTGCCTGCCTGTGTTGCAACCAAGCCCGCCCACGTCACGTCTGCCACGGCTCAACTCCTGCATTGTGACCAAGCCCGACGAGGCCCCGTTGCAGTCACCAAGGCCCCAAACCGCCCATCGCGCCAATACCCCGTCAACGCCACAGTCCAAGCCTGCCTGTTAGGTTTGGTCGAGCATGCCCTCTGCTCTCCCCTGTTGCGACCACTGCTGCCAAGTGCCAAGGCCCGAGTGTGCGTGTCAAGCCCATCTGCCCACGCCAGAAAGGCCAAGGGGGGCAACCTGCCCGCCATAACAAGCCCGGCAGAAGAGGTTGCGCCTGTCCAGTCTGCCACCCACCCTCTATCCAGCTTGAACCCTCCCCCATCCACAGTAAGCCCCCTCCCCAAAAAAATGAGCCTTACGCTATTTATATCACCTAACCTTTCTGGCGCACTTCCCCCCTCAGGATGAGGCGGAAGGCAAGAGCACGGTGGATAACGGGGCCGATTCCGCTTTTGGGAAAGGCAAGACCCGGCATGAGCTTAGGATTAAAAGTGGGTCGGAGAAAAGGAGGAGAGGAGGGCGGAAGGGGTGGGTGGGGATCAAGACTTGGTGGGGCTTGACACAGTCCAATAGACCGGGAGGAGAACATTCTCCTCGTCGCAGATGGGGCTCGTTTGTGACTAAGGTGAAGATGGGGGCAAGAGTACAGGGGAGGATATCGTCGTGAGTGAGAGGGCAAACGAGCTCTCTCCTTCGAGGGGGCTTGGGAGAGGCATCAATGGGGGGGGGCAATTGGGACAGGGGGGGCGGGCAGCTATGGGGGTATTCATGAATACCATAACACTTAATCACTTATTTTATTGGACATCAATTTGGAGGCTTGGATTTTTACCATTACATCTGTTCAACCAATATTTGTACCATAATTAATTGGACGTGTAGTTGAAGCCTTGGGATACGAACCATGCTAATTGGATGTGCATATGGATGGGATAGTTTGACAAAGAGTGCATACTATTCTATTGTGGAATATCAGTGTAGAAAAATCGGACTGTACCTATAGGTAATTGTACAGAAACTTGATACTATTCCTAAGTGATATTTTTATGGCAGGCTTCGGTCATGGCCGAGTCTTGTATCTTCACCTTGGAATTTTTACTTGAAATCTGTATGTACAAATGTACCAAATACATGACGTGTGGTAAAAAAAGTTCGATGGAGATTTGGATATAGGTAGGATAAAATGAACATAAGAGTTTGGATGAGTGTTTAGATTTATCATTTTAGGGGACGATTTGAAAGAGTGCATTTAGCTGTAGGCGGCCATTTGTGGGCATATATTGGTTGAGGTAGATTTTGGGGGACGGCCCGTTTGAATTTTACCACGGTAAATCACGAGGAGTAGAAAGGTCCAATAACACGCCCAAATGCAAGATGATATTTTTACTGTGCGTTTTGAGTGATATACTTTGTCCAAGCACACGTCCAGGTTTTACAGTGCGGTGTTGCCTTCCAATTTAGTTCTGAGTTCTTGTGACCAATAAACATTGACTGCAATACAATAGCCATCAATGTGTTGCAAAATATTTCAATGATTCTAATACAATAATCTAAATAACTTTTGTATTGTGTGCCCATATCTATCTGTCCAGTGTTGTTGTAAGCCCATTATTTTGTCTCTGTCTGCTAATAATAAGTTGTTGAATACTATGGATTCTAACTTGCATGCGCTCATGACTGCTATAATTTCCATTTCAATCACAGCTTCTGTATTATTCATTGAGTATTTTTAGGCATGAAATTGTTGTGTGTCCATCATAGGATATGGTATATATGTAATTGTGCGTGCCTTGTGTACGTATACTCATCAGAAAATACTTTACAGACACTAATTATGGTACAAATTACCAACTGAATTTTGTAAACACATTTCTATTAACTGAGTTTTCAGGCACCAATAAGGGTCGGTTTTTGGTGCTTTCCATGGAGAAAAATCTATTCGTTTAACATCATTGGACTATTCCAAACCTTAACACTCAAAGTATGCCTGGGCACTATGTGGACAAAATCAGCTGTGATTGGTATGGTGGAAAGATTGGAGGTATCGTAGGAAAGATGAGTGATACCAAAGTCAGAACAAATTGAGATGCAGGCTGTTTGACTTAGCTTGTCACAGGTCACAGGTACAGTTGGATAGAAAGCGGGAGAAAGTCTGATTTGCATTACGATGGGGAAACAGTGGGAGGTGTCACCCCCACAGCCTTGCCTTTGGCTTGGTTATGCAAAAATGTATCATAAACAATGCTCACAGTTGATTGTGCCAATTTCGCAAAATGTATCTTGGATGTGATATGATAAGTATTTACAAATGAAAAAACGATGACAGACGAATCACTGGCCATCTGGTCTGCTTATGTGCGTATGGTACACGGTGCAATTAATCCAACGATGATACACACATGTCTTTGTATGTTAGAGTTTGTGCACAATTTTCTAGCTGGGTTTTTGATATCACTTCTCTACGCCGTAGGAATTAGTACAAGTATCTTCTCGCGGCTCATTTTGGGCGTGTTTTGAGGTTATCGTTTTGCCTCCCAAGAGTTTAAACCGTAAGTGGCCGTAGTTGTTAGGTATGTAGGGACAGAATACACCCACTAACCAACCAACTATGGTGCCCCCAGCTTCCCATCACTTTGGCACCGGCAAAGGTGCCATGAAATTGCAGAGCTAGGAATCTCTTTTAGGGCAGGTCTTACTTAGCAATTTGTTTGACGTTGTGTACCATCTCAACTCCCCTCAAGAAAAATGATACTTATGGCATTGGAACTATTTTTTCTGTTGTAGAAGATCGTGGTAGCCCCCGGGTTTAACGAGCGAGTTAGTTTTTTTGCCAAGTGACTAAAAGAACCTAAACTAATTGTATTAATGCATGGTAGCTTGGGGGTTTTGTCTTTAAACTTTAACAATTAGTTTTAGCTCAATACAGAGCATCATCGCTCTGAAGCCGTTAAACTGAGCTGTTTTAGTTGGGCCATGTTTCATCGACAAGTGAAGTGCGCATCGCAATTCACTATCACCAAACCCGAAGCCAAGAGCAAGGGCTCTAAGGAGAGCACTTGATTGATGGCATTCGTTGCTATCTAGGGCTACAAAATATTTAAGCCACCGCCACACTTGCTGATTATTGGGCTGTTGTGTGTCATGATCTCGTGCATCATCTCACGGTGCGTGATGTGTCTTGTGCGGCAGTTGGTGGGTGGCAAACGTTATTATCCATCTAGGCACAAAAATCAATTCATCTCAGGAAATAGCCGACAATCAATAATTCTCTTTGCGATGGAAGTGCCCCAACTTCCCGAGCGAAACATAAATTTCAGAAAACTGGTGCAGCGGCTCAGGACCTGGGAGCGGGTGCTACAGTTTTGGCTTTGAAGGTTTGTTGACCTCTTAGGGGGACACGCTTGTCGCAAAATCAGCGGGAATTTTACTAACAAAATTACTAGCTTTGGATGTTTAAACTACGCCAAAAAATGAGAGTGGGATCCGTACGTGGCACGCGCTTTGGCTAGGAAAATATCTTTATAGGGCGTAAGAAAACCATGAAAAGGTGGGGGGAAAACGAAGTAGGTACGATGTGTATGGTGCACGAGCAAGGCAAAAGTGCAGTTGCAATGCACATGATATCAGCAGAAGGTGGGAACGATGAGGGTAGGTTCAAGGTAGGAGGGAAGATTCAAGATACTAGTAACACCAAACGCAAGATTTTGGGTGCTTTAGGACAACATACATAATTTAGTAAATACATTCATTATTTCAACGTGCTAATTCAAAATCCTTACTGCCCCCCGGACATCAACATGATGTATTTCTGAAAGTTTGACACACAATTATTCAGTGAAATCGATGATATTGATTATCCTCTGTGGCGCACCCCTGAACCAATTATTATCAGATCTCTAAATGAGCTAAAAAGTAGTGCTTGGCAAAAAGATGAAGCCAAGTGTAATGTTTGTCTATGTTAGTTGGAAGACACCTAGTAGGGGCCCATGTCCGGGTGTAAAAAATGAAGAAAGTTTTGGAGCTGTTCTTGATATATGGAGAGAGCGTAGAGCAATGCCACAAGGGCATTATACTGGGCTCAAGAGTGGTATTCCATCTCAGTTGGTTGTTGATTGTTGGGAGGGACTTACCCTTCTCCATCCCTTGTTCTTGCTACGCCATTGCATCCCTCCCACATTCCAAAATCTTAACTTCTTTTCCCTCAAGCCGCTTGCCAACCATTGCCGCCCCCATTTGCAACGAAACAAATGTATAGTCACCAGATATACACCCCTATGTCTGTTTTTGTATTACCTTGCCTACCCCCTCTCATCTCATCTCACTTTCCTTCCCCCCTCTTCTTGTCAATGTGCCCCGCCAACCAAGCCAAATCACCCCCAATCAAGATCTGCAATGGGAAGGGGGATTTCCTCGTGAGCAACATGATTGTGCGAGATTTGGTAACAATAATTTTTAGAGTTAACAAACACTTACCACAAGACAGCAAGAGAGGACATCTTTCCTCAATGTCATTTGCTTGGTCCATGAATGAAGGCAACGTATGACAGCTAAGGAAGTTCAGGGAAGGTAACAACAACGGTGATAGCACAATTGAAGGCCAACTGAAGGCGACGACAAGGTAGCAACGGCCAAAGATGAATGACAGGTGACGGTGACGGCGGTGAATCCAGGAGATGGCACCAGTGACGGCCACGAAGAATGCCAGACAATGGCAAAGAGGCAACGGCAACAGGGCGACGACCACGAAGAAAGCCATGTGACAGCAACGGGGCAATGGCCACGAAGAAGGCCAGGCAACGGGGCAACGGCGACGGAGACAAAGATGGCGACGGGGAAGAAAGTGGAGACAATGGCCACGGAAGGTAAAGGCGACGACGACAGTGATGATTACGACGGCTAAGGCGGCGGTGAAAGCGGTGGCAATTACTAGAGCCCACGTGACAAGCGAATGCAACAGGGGGGAGGGGGTCGACCGCAAACGAATGGGGAATGGGGATGGCGAATGGCAACGGCAACGGCGACGGCGAATGCAAAGGAAGAGCAAGGCGACGGCTAGCTGGCGGTGGCGTTCTTCGTGAGTTGGTTCGTTCAACCATCGTCGGTTGGCTCATTTTGAGTTTCGGATTTTAAAAATAAAAACGAAGAAGGTTTTCATAGTCATCATCAGCTGCCAACAATCTAATGTTTGTATGCCACAAATAGCGTGTGTGGGGCCTTTGTTTCAAACTCGTTCGTGTCAATCTCTGAAAGCAAAATCCGTGATTTTGATTTTCGAATTAAATTTTAAACGGACGAAAACGCGAACCCCAAAGGCCTTAATAGTCCGCTTCAGGTGGGTGCTCGGTTTGTGTGCCTGATATCTTAGTAGATTTTTCTTTCGGATTTTGAAGGGGTGGTAGGTCCCTTCCCACAGCGCCGATGGGCTGGAGATGCCACTGAAGGATCACACTTTGCTGGTGAGGGCAAATTTAACAAGCGAGTTGCAATTGAGACCATTCTTGCACATTTATCATGCATCAATAAAGCAAATGCCTCAACAGGTGTCTGGATGTTGGTGGACATGCGTATCACCACCTGTCGGGATGCTTTTCCTGTGTCGAACACGCTACGCACAATCTGGACAATTCTGTCGGAGGGCCGAATACACTAGTAAAACTATTAGTGTAAATATTGACTACTTGCGTAACCCAAGAGCCGTGCAAGAGGTTGTCGCCAGTCTAAATGCATAACATGTGTACCTCCCTCTCTTCGTGACAAAAGTGCACATGCCTTCGGCGCCACCGTCCGACCAAATCCGACCCCGCTATTGAATTGTGAAGTGGGGCATCGATAAGGCCCAAATAGTCGATCTCTATCTTTGTGTCTACCTATTTTTTTGCCGCCTGCCCGTCATCACCACACAACACAGAAAAGGAACGAGACAAGACGCGACGTGATCCAAATATGACGTCCACTGGCTCCCGCCAGCGCCCGTAAGTATGTCGCCAGCTGAGGCCCCCTGCGCCCGCCTCCAAGCATTCGATAGCAGAAGACCTCAGCTATCGACCGTGGTGCGGGGGTAGGCGAGGTGGGAGTGTCAAGTCTCGCGGAACTGCGCGAACGTACCGGTGGATGCCTGCGAAATAAAATTAAATTAGAAACCTGCTGTCTTT
>JALLPA010000985.1:0-12275 GCA_036939895.1 Thalassiosira exigua
ATCACATTTTGTCGCATGGACAATGACTACGTATCTCGCAAACGAAGAAGACGCAGATCCGAATTTCATCGGTGACGCCCGTTCCTACTGCTCTACTGTTTGGTCAAAGGATCGCCACAGGTACTTCGTCATGTGGCAGTGGTTTTGTCCCCTATTTTATCCCGACAAAGTTATGAAATATGGACACAGAGCTCCTCCTGGACAGGACGGTGAATATTCACCGGATGACGATGCACCCAATGTAGACGAGCCTGGAGATGTGGTCAATTTGTTGGACGAAGAAGGGGAACCCGATCATAATCGTTCCGACGAGGAGGACGACGACCTGGAGGGTGGTTTGGTAGTCGAAGAAGCAGAGTGAATAAAGGTTATCAACGAGTGTCATTTGATGAATAGTTTTAAGTGTTAAAGGGTGGATCGCAGTCACTGGAGATATAACGTTCAATGGAATGATTTCTACGACCACAATATACCACAATCTGTTGCCACATGAGGTCGTACATAGTGCTTCAATGTTTTTCTCACTTGTTTCATGGCGCCATGTCGCGAAGTGTCTTTGTCAGAGAGACAAACAGCAATATGACTACATTTTATTGTTATATGACTACTACCGCATGTCAGCCAATTCACTTGCTTAGGTAAATAACTGTTTTGTATGATACCCGCCCTGATGTACCTAACACATCGATCCCAGTAACTTTCGCCCCACTCACCATCTGTCCTGTAAAATTTCATGTCTTGTTTTTTACGTCGAAAGTTAAACGAAAAATTGCATTCAGCTACGGAATCGGCATCACAAACAACCGTTCATGACTCCCCCAGCAAAACGAGAAAGTCATCTCAACTTGACCTAACTGAAATTTATGGCTCATTGACCTACTTGAGTGGGAATTATATAAGCAGTCATGGATGCAGTTGAATTGGCTCCAATTGCGAGAAAAAGACATTTCGGCAATGACAACGGCGGTGGCAACATGAACGTCGGCTTTTATCGCAGACTCGTATTACTCTAAAATCCAGTCATATGACTAGATTAATCGACGAAACAATATGTGCGTCGTCGTTAATGATTCAGTAATATCACCATTGTTGTCGCTTCTAAACATGGATGCTGAGGCCATCGACAATGGCGGTGGTGCCGACGCCTCCGCGGAATATATCCCGACAGACTACCTTGGTCGAGTATTTGCGTCCTCGGAGCGGTTTCATGTCCTTGGCACGAAGGGAAATGAGGCATTCACGACGATAGCCAAGAATAGCCTCATCGATCACACTTGCGCCGTATCTACTGAGGCGATCGGGGAAACCGAGAACCAAACGACATCAAAGGACCGCCTTCACATCGCGAAGGTTTTTTGAGGGAGGAAGAGATATGGCTTTTACTGTTGGGGGTGTCAGCGGTCGTATTACTCTATGGATTCTCCCATGTTTGTCGAGGCCGAATCACTCGCCGTGTGGAAAGAGAACTTGGAAGAAGATGTAGACGATTACATCACTCCCGGCATGGGGAATCGTGCGTGGGACGGGTTGAAATGGCTCATGATCCGGCACATGCCAGACGACGAGGACCCGCAATTCGCGAAGAAGTGGCCCTTCTACCAAGAACTCATGCGCAGGAATCGTGTTCGACGGCGCAACAATCGCTAGACGGACGAAGTTTCAACGATGACATTTCCATATTAAGATGTAATGTAAAAAGATAGTGAGTGTGTTGGGGATGATTTATGTATGCAACCGCTTATGTCTACACGGACAAACGAAAGTGCATCCAATCAATCTCTCCCCTCTTGACAAACTTGAACGAACGCGGCGGCCACTCGGTGATGGGAAGCTCCAACCCATATTCCACATCACAAATGGCAATGCGTATATTGTCGGGGAAAAACTCTTTTCCCCATTCATCCAGGAAAGTCTCTACGGCCGGCATCCAAGTTGTCCTCAGCTCGTCGAAGTACGTCTCTTTATCCAATCCAGATTTTGCGTTGGTGCCAGCAATCATAGATTTGATCCTTTCGAATCCACCAGCATACCTCAGGAACTCATCGTGATCCTTGAAAAGTGCGCTGTACTTGTCGTAACCGCTACCATACACCACAGTATAGGGGAAAACGTCGGGGGACAGCTCCCGCTCGGGAGGATGAGCGGTTTTCGTCAACATGGCATCGGGGCATATGTGCCATTGACGCTTTTTTCATGAAAAACATGCGAGATCATCTCATTTCATAGTATTATTGCTATGAAATTCAGACATGTATACAAACTCATATCATCCTACGGTTGATCGAAGTGATGTAACCTTGAATTATGGTAATATAACACCGAATCAGAAGTGATTCTTCATCGCGATCGAAGATGATTATGGAAATGAAGTTTTATCACCATATATCTAACCAATACGACAAGAAAGGTAAGTGATATGAAATTGATGCAACATCAATTGTTATATATTACAGTTCCCCTTTGATCGTACCCTCACTTGGGTCGCCGCTCTCTCCTTCGAACAGTTGCTCCCCGGGCTGGCGCTTCAACATACTAGCAAATTGAGTTTGTGTCAATTCTGGATCCGTATTCTGCTCTTGGGGTGGGACTATACCCGTCATCACGTAAGTACTTATTCCTGTACTCCCGTGGGTATTACTCTTCCTACGGCTCTTACGTTTTCGAGACCTGTTTGCCAAATTGACATCATCGGCGACAGTGCGACGAATGGTGTCGGGACAATGGGGTATCCTCACGTTTTGCCTGCTGAGGCGACCTGCGGCGGATTGTGGCGCCGTGCGTTCGTCTAACATTACCGTTTTCTCGAAAAGAGACTCCAACATTGGGACGGCCATGTCAAAAACTTTCTGATTCGAAGCTGCTCGCTCGGCGATTTTGCTACCCAACGCCGTCACTCGATTGTGTCGAACATGACGGGATAATGTGCGTCCACTGACCACAGTGCGCAACGCCGAATTCGTGATGATTGAGTCGTTACCTTGTGCCGCATCCGCTACGGTAGGCTGGAAAGGAAGAGCTGCTTCGGAGATTCCGTCGACTTTGTAATTGGACACCATACGGTTGAGTACCTCGTCAAACAGTGGATGATTCCGAACGTCCCACCTTGGATGTAGGGTACCGATGTCGGACATCCTTCTCTGGGGGTGCTGCACCAGTGCTCGTTGAATGGTGCGATCCCGAATTTGATACGCGGTGTGGCGGAAGTGGTTGCTCTTGCAGTGAAATTTGTCGCAAGCAGGAACGAACACAATGAACATCAACCCCCTGGAAACGTTTTTCTCTGCCACATAATAGATGGTCCCTAGCAGAGAATCTTCGGCATTGACCTTTGGACCGAAAGGGTTGGGCGTGGGATTCACGCGATGCCGGTCGAAAGGGTTACCCACGTTGTTGACGATTTGCACGACGTGGAGTGAGTCAACGAACGTTGTCTCGTCTCTTTTTATGTCCTTGACGTACTGTGACACGTAGACACCCGCGAGAATGGCATCTTCCAACGCCTTGGTTGCCCGGGCTCGATAATTTTCGACGTCCACGTTGACATGCTTTGCGAGAAGTTCGGCGAGTGTGTAATTACGCATTTTCTTCTTGTCTGCTCCAGTAGATTTAAGGCTGGATATAGCGTGCTCTCCTCTGGTCATACCTCCCTTTTGACAGTGCACAGGCCAACGACTTGTAAGCGCATAGCATCGCTTCGCCCGATCCTCGTACATAAGTTCGGCAGACAACTCGGCTTCGGTTCCCTCCGCAATGTCCCGCAACTCCTGCAATTTTTCAAGAAGTTGCTTCTCTGTCATCCAAACGTGCAATACTTCGTAACAAAGTTTTTTGAACCGTTTTGGATTGGACGATTTGCTAGCGTGATCCTTGTAGTTACGGTACATATGAAAGACGTCCTTGACTTGAACTTGCTTTCGCTTCTCGAGGGGCTCCGGCCACGCCGAACCGTTGTCAGTTCCCACTTGTGTGCCTGCTTGGTTCATTTCCAAGTCGTTGAGCACGCGATCGATTGAAGCACAGTCTTCCTCTGGTACTTGGAAAATACCCATGTTGGCAGAAAATCCGAAACAGTCGACGGTAACCAACGGACATGTCTTCAGAGTAAACATGGTGCAGTTGTGGCTGGTGTCGATGAAATACAGCATCAGGCCGTACAGTTCTGCGATTTGTTTTTCCAGGGGCTCCTGTGCCACCCAACTGAGGAGTTTCCCATCGGGGGCACACCAGAAGTTGAATCTTCCCCCCCGGTTGCGTCCGTCGATGCCCTTTTCCGTGAAAACAACCATGGATTCGTCAACTGTCGCGCCAAAGGCTTCGTTACGTCCTTCTAACATAATCCTTTTTACCAAGAACTTGTCAAGCTGACCCTGTGGATGTTTTTCAGAACTGCCCGCCCTTTTCAGGCTTCACAGGTGTGAAGCGATCGAAGCGGAATTTAGTTGGCGTCAAAAAAAATACTTACGTAGGAACTAGAACAAGATTTCGCGTTCAATTTCAATTCCGTCCGTGCTTCAATCACACAATCAAGGTACATCATACGAAACTACGAAGCGTACCGTACCACGAATAGAGAAAGGTTGCACGCACACATGTAAAAACGAGAACCGGAGACGCCCCTGCCTCGACAACGCCTTGCTTGCATCGTCGACGGGCGGGGGGGACAGGAAGCCGCGCTCGACGATACAATCCATCGATGGATGGAAGCGCTTGTCCGCCTCAAGCTCGAGCTCGGGAGTCGGGAGCGGCGAGTCGCCCGGCCTCCTTCTCCACGACTCTCACAATTCGAATTTCGTTTATTTGAGGAAACCTTCAACAAGCATCAATATCTCATCGCCATGCGCAATCCTTGCCCTCTTTTAGTGGTGCTGTTTGGGGCCATCGAACTCACCGGCGCAGAAGCAGGCCCCAGCACTCTTGTGCAAACAGACGCGGTGACATCACAACTTCTGGAGTGGCTTAACGAGAATGGTGCATATATTAACGAAAAGCTGGTCGTGAGGCATGTGGTTTCTGATGACCCATCGTCTCCCCGTGGAGTTTTTGCTACCCAATCAATGGAGGAAGGTGAGTCCGCCCAGCTTTTGAATTTTTCCATTCTGCACTTGAGTCGTTGTTGAAGTGATCCCGTCTCTTTCCTGACCATTCTCATTGACGCCATTTGCAGGCGAAACGGTGTGTAGGATACCATGGAATCTCATCGTGAAGCCGCGTGATTGGCAATGGAAAGACAAAGGTGAGGTTCTTGACTGTGGGACAATAGAAGAGATTAAAGAAATGATGAGTAATCGAATGACGCCATACGGGGAATACCTGCTTGCACAGCCGAAGGGGTATACGCCGGGGTTTTGGTCGGAGGCAGCCATGGGCCTCCTGAATGACATGTTAGACACGGACAAAGATGTACACGAAACAGAGTATGACGGCCTACCTCCACACGACATTGAAGATGTTTTGGGCGACATAGCTGAAGAGTGTGATGGAGACATCGATGATGAACTCTACCGTCACGCAGCACAAATGGTGAAGGCGCGTGGCGACTATGCCTTCTTAGTGCCTTTCTATGGTAAATCTACAGAGGTGCCTCCAATTCTCAGCCTTTCGCCGTCTGACAATCGCTCACTCTATTTTTATTTCTCAGACATGATGAATCATCACAATGGCAAGTTCAACGTCAAGCACCGCTACAATCCCTACGACTTTGAGTCTAGTGACCTTGTTGAACGGTTTGGATACGACATCATTACCACGAAAGCACTCAATGCAGGGGAAGAATTGATCAACTCGTACAACCGCTGCAGCAGTGCTTGTACCCAGTATTATGACTGGTTTGGAACACCAGAAATGCTCCTCCATTACGGCTTCGTGGAGTCACTGCCGCAGAGGTGGCTCTTTGACTTTGCTCGCATCAAATTTGATTTGGACTGGAAAGACAGCGACGAAGCGACCAACGAGGTCGTGGTCAAATTTCTGGTCCCACCGTCTGAGAAGGGCATCAAGTTGTTGCAGCAGGAGCTCACACGTTTGGAGTCATTCGCATTGGTACGCGAGACTATGAATTATGAAGATGAAGGTATTTCTGCTGGCGAATGGGAGTCATTGTGGCTGTATTATGATGCGTTGCACGATGCCTTGTCATACGCAGTGAAAAGCAATGCCTCTGTTACCGATGACGTGTGGACTTGGAGCGACGACTGGTGGGTGAAGGATGGGACGTTGGTGTCGGCAAACACATATGAGCATACAGTTTATCCCACCAAAAGAAGTTGCGACTCGAATGCCAGTCAGTCACAGTTGTGCTCAAATTCCTCCTTGCAAGATCATGCCGTTCTATCCAGCCAGGCGCCGGAGGAAGAGATGAGGCGGTTCACAGATGATGCTTCCCACTAGGGGGTAGCTCGGAAATAGCAGCAGTCAGTCAGTGTGAGTTGTATAGAAGTTGTTGCGGCTTGTGGCCCACAAACTAGTTGTGGGCACACAATATTTTTTGTAGGCAACTAAGTTCAAGAAAATATTACTTGTGTGGAATTATTTAAGGTAACGATCATTTCAATCACTCTCTCCTTTCTGTCTTCATGAATGGGGTCTACTTCGAGATTTCAGTATTTGGCCGTATCTTCGATGGGAGCACAACCACGGATTTCACATATGTATTCTGACGAAATAATATACCCCCACTGTTACCTGCTCTTGCCGAATGATGCCCGCTCTGAGCGAGTTGAGCGATAATCAGACGTTGTCCTCTGGCCGATTCCTTCTACCAAGCTCGCCCATGTATTCGACTCGCATCAGCTTTCAACTCAGGCCAAGGTCGAGCATGAAATTCTCAAACTCGTTCAAGGAATCGAGAGCATTCGGCAGCTCTTCCACGTGATGCGCATCCGCCAATGACGCGACGTCCAGCTTTGCCGCCTCTTCCGCGATCCCCTCCTCGGTTCCACCCCTGCCGCTGTCGATTTGGACGTTCTCCAGCTCTCGCAAGCACTCGTCGTGCTCGAGCTGGAAATCCCTCCTCCTGCAACCCAGGTGAGATTTCAGGATCTCCACCCTCTCGTGAAGATCTGCGGCCGTGGCTTCCCATTTGGCGGATTGCCGCAGGGCCGTGGCCCGTTCGGACTTGACAACGGCCAGCTCGGCCATCGCCTCCTTCAGACGCGAGGCCATTTCGTTGTTCTCCGCCTCGAATGAGGCCAGCACTTCCTCAGTGTGGCTGGTGTTCTGGTTGCGCTGTTGGGAGTTACCGTTGCCACTGGTGTCACGAACCTCCTTGCATGGGCCTCTCCTGTTGCCAGCTCCAAGACCACTGCTCGAAAGCAACAGCTTCCTGACTCTTCCGTTGGCACGGTCCCTTTGTTTTGCCAGAACCCCCGCCCTTCCCTCGAGCCTGAGAATTATTCGCTGCGATTCCTCGACCTCGTCCCGCAGCGCCTGCTCGATGACGTCCCGCTCGTCTCCCTCGCGTTGCATATGCTCTTCGCACTCGCGCAGTCTCGTCCGCGCTTCGTCCAGCTTCATGAGCAGCTCGTCTTTTTGGAGCTGCACGCCCAGGAGTTCCCGCACGCGCTCCTCCGCAGCGTCCCGCTCTTGGCATGCCTCGTCCACCTTCGCCTGAAGTTCGTCGGGCGTCTCGAGGGAGCAGTTGGAAACTTCCTCGGGCATGTTCGAGGGGGATCGCAGGTGACGGGCCACGGTGAGCTGGCCGCCGTCGAGGAGGCCGAGCGGACCCTCGGCGGCCACCGCCTCCGTCTCGTCCTTGTAGCGCAGGAGCTCGTCGCGCTCCGCGGCGAGGGCGGCGAGGTCCTCGCGCAGGGCCGAGACGCGTCCCCTGAGCGAGAACACGACGGCGTTGGCGCTGTCGAACTCCCGGTCTTTCTTCCGAAGCGCGGCCTCGAGTCCGTGTATCTTGCCCTGGCGCTTCCGCTCGTCCCGGGCCGATCGGTTCAGGAGGGCGTCGTATTTGGCTTGGAGCTGCGCGAGCGCCCGGTCGTCTTGGGACCCTTTGGATCGCTGATGGGGTCTCCTCGAAGCGTTCTGTGGAACATCGCCATGCGGGGGACAGTCCTTTGGGGCGGCCGTGGCGGCCTCCCGCTCCCTCAAACCCTGCTCCCGTTCCTTCCGCTCGGCTCTCGGCCCTTTCGGATCCGCCTTCGCCCTCGGCTTCTCGCGGAGCTCGGCGATCTTCCGGGCGTCGACCGAGCATCTGCGCGTGCTCGTCGGAGGCGAGGTCGGCGCATCCGACGCCGTTGGCAGTCCCGGGTCCGGCGATGTCCCCGCGTCGGCGTCGAGCGAGCCGGCGGCCCCGTCGTCGGACGGAGTTTCGCGCCCCTCGTCGCCTCCCTCCTCGTCGTCCGCGGGGTCGCTCTTTCGATGCCGTTCGTTCGACCCTCGGCCTCGCCTTCGCACGCCCTTGCGCCAGTCGCCCCACCGAGAGGCGACGACGGGACGTCTCCTAGGGGCGCTGCTGCCATCCGGATGGTTTCTCTCCATTTCGTCGCCATCTTCCCCTCCAAGATCGACGCCATTGGCCAAGGACACGGAACCGATCATCTGCTCGACGGAACCGCTCGACGTGCCATCGATGCCGCGTTCGCTGCCATCGATGCCGCTGTCCCTCGAGCATTCGCCGTTGATCACGCTGCCTTCGTCGACGATCATTCCGCCGTCATCGTCGATGCCGCTTTCTTCGTCTACGTCTTCCTTGCGGTCCTCCTCATCATAGGACTTCGTGTCCCGCGGAGACGATTCATACGACATGTCCGCGATCTCGTCGACGTCGTCCCGGTCGGCCGCGCTTGACTGGGCGCCGGTACCGTTCGCGCGGGCGCCACGTGCCTTGAGACCGTCGCCTTCGGCCGAGCCGCGCTCGCGGATCGCGTCCTCGGGGTTCGCCGCGGCGGTCGGTCCCGCGGGGAAAGCCCCCAGCACGTCCCCGTCCGCGCCTTCCGACGCCTCGTCGCGGACGGCTCCGGCGCCGGCGCGAGAGGGCGGCGCTGCGGGAGGCGCGACCTTCCCTTCGTCGACGCGGTCGCGACCGCCGTCCTCGCCGGTCAGGGGTTCGTCCGACGTCGCCGCCGACATTCCCTCGGCGCCGCCGCCGCAAGTGTCGCCGTTCTCGCGGACTAACCCGCCTCCGCTGAACGGAGCGTCGGCGTCGGCGGCGCGGGGCGATGCTCCCGCGAAGGGCACCTCGATGCCGTCGTCGCCGTCGTTCCAGTCGCGGCGGTCGGGCGCGGGCACCTCGTCGGGGACCGCGGGGGATCCGTTCCGAGCCGGCGATTCCGGGTACGACACCTCGATCCCGCTGTCGACCGTGCCGTCCTCGCCGACGGCGATCTCGTCGAAGGAGGCCGTCAGCGTCCGCGCGGGATCCTCGTTCGAAGTCGCCGAGGAGGAGGAGGCCTCGGGGGGCGCGGGGCTCCCGTCGTCGCCGGGGCCGTCCGCGCCGTCCTCGCGGATCGCGAAGTCTTCGAAGGACGTCGTCAGGGCGAGGGCGGGATCGCCCTCCGGAGCCGCCGCGGCGGCCTCGCCCTCGGCGGCGGCCCGGGCCGCAACTTCGGCGGGGGCCGCCACGGAGCGCTTCCCCTCGGCGGCCACATCGCCCTCGGGCGCCTCCTCCTCCTCCGGCCGCCGCCCTCGCTCCTCCTCCTTCGGACGGGACCACCCCTCCTCCGCGAAGGAGTTCGCGGGCAGGACCTCGATCCCCTCGTCGGTCGACCGGCGCTCGTCGGGGGCGCTCCGCGGTCGCCGTCGCCGTCGCGCTTCCCCGGGGGAGAGCGGGAGTCCCCGAGGGGTCGCGCCCGCGACGCGACGCCCCGTCGACGCGCCTCCCCGTCGCCCTCCTCGCTTGGGGCTGAGGAGCCGCGCCTCCACTCCGTCCGACGTCACCGAGAGGGACGGGCCCCGTCGCCGCCCCGCTCCCTCGGGTGGCGGAGACGACATCCGGTCGGGGCTTGTCAGCGGCAAGTCGGGCGGCACGGCCGACGACCGATATGAGCTCGTCGGAATCTCCACGGTCGGGATCGCCCCCCCGCCGACCGCGCTCGCCGGCTCCGAGGGCAGGCTCGCCTCCACCCCGTGGGACCTCACGGACAGCGAGGGGAGCAGGTCCGGGATGCCATCGTTCTCGTTGCTGTCGGCGCCGCCGCGTCGGGGCGCCGGCATGGACGGAAGCCCGCCCGGAACGGATCGGATCGGGCCCCGGAGCGTCCCCTGAAGGAACTCGGGGGTGACCTGCCTCGCCGATTCGCTCTTCGGCGACGAGCGGAAGCTCGCCTCGACGCCGCGGCGCGTCACGGACAAGACGGGGGCGCGCGCGTTCCGGGGGGTCACCTTCGCGGACTCCTCCGACGGCTCCTCCTCCGGCCGATCCTTGCACGGCTCCTTCTCCTCCTGCCGTGGCCGTTGCCGCGCCTCCGGCCGTTCCTCCGGCGACGTTCCGGAGGAAGGGTCGCCGCTGCGGCGGCCGTCCCGCCGCGGGGAGACCTCCTCGGTCCGCTCCGCGGCGTCGCCGGCGACCGAAGTCCGCCCGCTCGCCTCCCGTCCTTCGGGCGAGGGTTGCGCCGGAGCGTTGGAAACGCCGTCGTCGCTCCCGGGAACGGGCGGATGGCACCCCGGCGCTGGAGAAGTCGCCGCCGTTTCGAAAGTTCCCGGCCTGCGATCGGACGGCGCGCCGCCCCCGTCCCCCATCGGGCGCTCGCCGTCGACGCCGTCGACGCCGTCGGCAGCGTCGCCGCCCGCCCCGTCGGGCGAGCGGCTCGCGTTCCCCTCCGACTCGTCGACCTTCTTAGGAGTCTTAGGAGCAGCATTGGACGCCTTGCCCTTGCCGCCCGTGCCCCTGCCTCCCCTCGCCGCCTTTCCCTTGCCCGTCCGATCCGCTCGGTCGCGCGACGACGACGTCCGCCGCTCCCTCAGCGTGACCACCCCCACCCCCGCCTCGTAGCAGCATTCCAATCCGCACGCGTCGCACCTCCTCACTTCGTAGCCGCACACCTCCCCGCATCGGGGGCACGGGAAGCCGTACCCCGCCCGGCAGCCGGGGGCGACGTCCCGGCCGACGGAGGGATCGAACCGCGGGACGATCTTGAGCTTGCGCTTCGGACGAGGCGCTCCGCAGGGCGAGCCGGTCGAGGAGAGGGAGTGGGAGGAGGAGGGGGGGACGGAGAAGGCGAAGAGGGAGACGACTTCGGGAGGGCCGTCGGAGGAGGAGGAGTCGCGCCGAGGTCGGTTCGTCCGGCCTCGGCCTCCTGCGGCGGACGACCGCCGTCGGCCCTTGCCCTTGGCCGAGGCCTTGCCCGGCATCGTTCCCTTCCTAGAGCGACGACGCCGAGGGGAGCTTTCGATTTTCGCCGCGGCGACCTTCGACCGTGGTCCGCGAGCCTGCCACTCTGCCGTGTCTGCGGCCGTGGACGACCCCGTCGAAGCCCCCCACGCTCGCGGCGCTCCGCCTTCCCGTCGCCCGTATCGCTCCCTTCCGCCCGTCCTGAGCGCTCTCCGGGGGGGGGGAGGGCTCAACGATTCGATCTCGAGGGCGTGCGTCGAGCGATCGGGCAGGAGGGGCTATTCTGCGGCGGACGCGGCCGCCATGGTTTCCGCCCCGGCCGCGACCGTTCTCTTCGGTTTTTTTGGCGTCGGATTCGGTCGGATTTTTGGTTTTCGTCGGGAAGCCGCGGGCCGAACGGTCGGATAGGGTTGCGCAAACCGAGATCTTCTACGTCCAACGCATCGTCGGACAGAGATAGAGGGGGGAGTGCGACCGATTTCTCGGTTCGAATTCGATTTTTGTATTGATTCCTTCGTTTAATCGAGTCGAGAAAAGAACCGACGATCACGACTGGCGAAGACGCATGGTTGTACCACGGCGATGTGATTCGATGCTGCGCGCGCCCCGCTCGTCGAGCCATCGGCATGCGTTCGGGAGTTTTGCGCGTCCGTTGGGGGACCGCGCCGCAATTCGAGCAACCCTCATTTTCGAACCTTTTCGCCTTCGTTTCGCCTCTTTTTAGAACGATGCGATCTCGCGCTAGGGTACTGCAGGATGAAATTATTGAACATACCTCTAGTGACAATAAAACGCATATTTACGAGGTCTTTCTGAGTTATTTACAAAAGTCGAAAGTCGAGTCCCATTTTAGCCGCACAACTATGGTAAAACCCCTGGTAAAACCTTCCTGCCTCGACCTCGAGCCGTGCGGTGCGTGGCTGCTAGCTCCCTAGAGAGGTAGAGGTACCGTACGTCTGTAATGGAATGCAGGTACCCAAAATGGGCGGAATTAATTCTC
>JALLPA010000986.1:0-12269 GCA_036939895.1 Thalassiosira exigua
GATGGGAACTGACTTCTAAACAACTAAGGTATTAATTTACCCTACAAATAGTGGCAGCGTTTTTCACTTTAGAGTGCTAGCGTATCCCCCAACACATCTCCAGTGCCTATTCCACAACAGAATCAGCTCCGTCTGCTTGTTAGCTTTCAAACGGTATCCTGGGGGCCTCTGAAGTTTAAAATAAGGCCCCAAACGAGCCTGCTCCCCAGCGTCAATGGCGCTGCTGCCCCGCAGCGTTTTGCTGCCCCCCCCCCCAATTTCCTCCATGCTGGCAACCTTCCCGGCCTATGCTGGCACCAAAACGATGCGGATCGGCCCTCTACTAGCTGGAGGGCTTATCCGTATTGTTTGGGCGCCATTGGCAGCAATCCGATGCCGCGGTAGGGCGTCCTTGGCATTGGATTTCTGTCGATGTTGTCCCCCAAATTGGGGCCGAAAGGTCCAATGGTGGTCTGGCGCCGCCCACACCTGCCCTAGAACAACATTTTAAGCATCCCTGGGACACCAAGGATGCCGCTCTTTGATATGTGGACCGACGGGTTGAGTGGGGGGCTGTAATGGGCAGTGCAGCCCCCTCTTATCAGCCTCGCCGGGCAGTCGCCGGGGGTGACCAAAATAGCCCAAGAGGAGGCTTGACGGGCTATGGCGTGTCCCAGGCACCAGGACCCCCGGCATATAAGGTATTCCTCGAACCCTCACGGCGTTGGCCATCAATTGGGATCAATAGTGATGGGTAGGGAGCGCCGGGGAGGGTGCTAGGGAGACGTTTGTCCTCCGGCGGACCCCATGGAGCATGCGGCGCCATGGCTTGTGGTCGGCGGTTTTTCATGGTCGGCCCATGTAGTTTGGAGTTTCCATTTGGTAGGAGGGATGACAATGCGCGTAGAGCGCTAAAAAGCGCTGTGCAACAGCGCGTCTGATTAATTTTTATCGCTCCGAGGTACAAAACTACATAGGAATTTGTTGCGCTGTTGTGCAGCGTTGCACATAAGAATATATCGTCGACTGTAGGATCACATCGGAATTGGCAACAATTGCTGTACAACCATGCCCCTGACGTTGTGCTACAACGTGAAAATGTGCCCGGCCATAACGATAAGAGAGAGCTCAAGAAATATTGTGCTTTGCTGATATGTGTCAAAGCTCTGCACCTGCCCACTTTACCTGAGATGACAATCCATCATATTATTGGTTCTCTGTTAGGTGTCAGTTCAGTTTAATCATTGGACTAAAGTTGAACAAAGAAGAAAAAAACGAAAGAGAAAGGGTTCAAGCGTAATGAAATCCTCATTATCGATCTCTCGAATATGCTCTCGGACTTTGGTCTTCTCTTTTATTACTCTTTTACATTGCCAGAATTTTAGTCTTTGACTGCATGTAACACACATGTCAATTCTAATTTTTGCTCAATTCAATGTTCATTGTTCTCCAGATTCTATGCTTCATCCTGAATCTGGCCATTGGTAGGTATGGATTGCCACTACAATGTCGATGGCTGTTACAGAGTCTGCCTCGCTGCTTCCAGAAATAGTGTGATTGGGCCCTTCATCCAGACAGGATCATAAGACAGTGGATTGGATAGACAGGGGCATGGCTGCGGGCATGGTCGTGGCAGGGACTGGTGACTTCTCGTGGGAACAACTGCAATCGGCTGGGCTAATATCGCTAAAGGAATTACTGGATGGTGTGCTCACGATCATCGTGCACTTCATGCAGCTTGTACTCAGTTGAGGCGCTCTTGTTTGCGGGCCCCCATGTCGTAGATGTTGCAAATTTGGACCGTAGAAATGCGCTCTAGGAAAGGTAACTTAGGAAATTTACGTTCTAACAACAACGTTCCGCGAATCGCGCATCATCCTCCATTCCCGCGGCCCTGTAAATCTCAGCGATCTTCTCCCTAATCTCCCCGTACCTCTGTCCCGTCAGGCAGGCCACGTCCAGCAGGTAATTGGCGTCCTCCATGGCCACCTGCTTCGGCGTCTTGTCCCCCCCGTTCTCTTCCCTCTCGTGCTCCCGAATTCGCTCGTAGAACTCGAGCATCTTCGCGAGGGCCTCGTCGGCGTCGTCCGTCGGCTCCGCGCACCCCGCCATCTTCGCCACGGCGACGAAGTCCTTCCGCGCGAGGCCCGCCGAAGGCAGGGGCATCCGCAGCGTCATCCGCGCGGCGTCCCGGCGCTCCTCCTCCCGGTTCGGGAGGGATCCCAGCAGCTTCGCGTAGAAGGCGAAGGTGGAGCCGAACCCCCCGAACTTGCCGTTGGACGCCTCGGCCGCGATGAGGGACGACTCCTCGTCCCCCCGCGCCAAGTGCTGGTTGGACATCGTCTCGTACAGGTCCGGGAAGGGTCCCACCCGGAGGAGGACGTACTTGTCGACGCCGTACCCCAGCTGCTCCACGCTCCCCGCCTCGTACGGCGCGTCCATCGACCGCGGGGACGCCAGGCCCTCGTTGTACGTCCCCACCACGCGCTCGGCCTCGTCGCCCTCCAAGGTGGCGTCGGCGTCGGCCGCGATCCTCCGCATCAGGTGCTCGCTGTTCAGCGACAGCAGGCGCATCCCCGGCAGGCCCGGGGCGCTCTCCACGATGGGCCAGGGCGCGCCGAGGGACGGGCTGTCGTAGTCGGCGTCGTCGGCGTACGCCCGGCGCAAGGCGCAGACGACGTTCCCCGACGTCTCGCTCCGGGCCAGCGGGAGGAGGTGGGGGTGCAGGTCGCGGTACTCGGCCGACGCGGCCGAGGAGGAGGAGACGGGGACGAGGTCGCCGTCGCCCTGGTTGCAGCCCACGCTGCCCGGGGCGCCCCTTCGATGGAGGAGATCCTGGAGCGTCGACAGGCGGGACACGTTGATTTTCAAGGTCTCCGTCTCCTGCTCGGTCTCTTCGTCGGAGGACTTCCCGAAAAAGCGCGAGGGCGCCGAACGTTGATGTTGCAGGCCGCGCCGGACGACCGAGGAAGGGAGGCGGCGGGCCGACGGCGACGGGACGAAGCAGGGCGGCGCCGCCGAGGCTGCGAATCTGAGCGTGGCCAGCATCATTGCGCCGAGGCGCATCGTCATCGTCGCCGTCTTCAAGAACGCCGGCCCCGGGGCTAGGGCGGGCGAGGTGCAGCGCGAGGCGGAACAAGGGCAGATTTTGTGCAAGAAGTGCATGCGTGGTTGCCGCCTGTTGCCGCGCTGGCTGGTTGGGAGGGCATGCTTCAATAAGCGATGATGAACATACGTGCCTCATATAAACATCGCCAACCTTTACTCAAAATCGCCAATTCCCATTGCCGCAGCGCGCCGTGTCCAAACAACAGATCATCATGCCTTCCATGTCATTCCGCCGTTCGATCCTCTCAACGGCGGCCGCGCTGGCGCTGATCTCGCCCCCGACGGTCGTCTCCTTCTCGCCGGCGGCTGCGGCGGCGACGTCGTCCCGCCGCGGCCGCGGCCTCCTCGCCCCGACCGACCGCCCCCCGAGAATACAACCGCCGCTCCGCTCTTCCCCCGCCGACGTCCAACCGCCGCCGACCGACGGAGACTTCGCCTTCGACGCCCCCGAGGACGCCGTGATCCAGATCAAGCCGCGGGCCATGGCCCGGTTGGTCGAGCTCAAGGAGAAGCGGGACGCGGATCCGAAGAATCCGATCGACCCGGCCACGCCCCTCGTCCTCCGCATGGGGGTGCGCAACGGCGGATGCTCCGGGATGTCGTACGTCATGGACTTCTCGTCCGAGGACGAGATCGGGGAGGAGGACGAGGTGGACCGGTACGACGGCGAAGGGATACGATGCGTCGTCGACGCGAAGAGCCTGCTGTACCTCTACGGGTTGGAGTTGGATTACTCGGACGACTTGATCGGTGGGGGATTTAAGTTCTTCAACCCAAACGCCGAGGAGAGCTGTGGTTGCGGGAGCAGCTTTGGTGTTTGAGCGAGGGACCGTGCGGGCTGGAGTTGGACTACTCGGACGATCGAGGGGGGTGGGTCGAGTCTTCAGCCCGATATCCGAGGAAAACTGCGGGTGTGGGAGCAGCTTCGGGATTTGAGCGGGGGGCAGTGAGGGATTTGGGCGAGGGATGCGATGATGAAGTTCTGGGGTGAAGTTGGAATGGTGTGTTATCACGAAAGAGAGAGCACCAACTTGTGTGGGGGTGTAAGGATAAGATTGCGATGAAATAACACGGACCAACTCCCCAGAGTAATCTTCCTTTGTAAGCTTAAATCATATTCATGGTGAGTTTCAAACTCAATGATGGTGCTCCGGAGCCATCATTTCAAAATTATAAAGACCGCCCTTTCGAGTCCATGAGCTCGAAGAGAAGGTGTCTTGAGCGGAGGAGCGGAGGCGAGATCAAGATGAAGCTGTTAGGGGGGAGGGACTGCAGGGGTTAATCGCTCGATCTAGTCTGTCGTCTGTCAAGGTCCGATCATCAAGTATCTTGATACATAAGAAAAGGACTTATCTTCGAGTGAGTCAAAGCTGTGGCCTTGGGATGGGACTGCAGATGCTGCCCCGTTTGCAGCCGTGATCGTCTCCCCTTGTCCCCGTTGGATCCTCTGCGTGTGCCGAACCCATCGCCCCTGCATCAGTTTGGCGCGTTCCCGTCCCCCCATGCGATCCTCCTTGTACTTGGCATCTGATCCCCCAGATACCTGAGCGCAGACACAAATATAAATGATAAAGGAAAAACAACGCAAACATAAAAATGAACGTACCTTCGACTGGCTTCCTCGTCTGCTGTCAGCTCACGGCTTCGCCGTCTGCTGTTGACGCGCTATGCCCTTATCGGACGGACGAATAGCGGCAAAGGTTAAAGGGGGCAGATGGGGCAAGACAAAGGAAGACTCACTGGCGCGCTGGTGCTGCGGCTTCGGTCGACGTAGCAAATGGTCTGACAGATGCGGCGCCGGCAGCGGAAGAGCCGCCAGTCAGACCACTTCAGATGGGGTGGCCGGGGAGGTGCCGCTCGTGAACCCCCCCCCCCCGGGATAGGGTGCCGTGGGCTGCACCCATGGCCTTACCCGTGGCCGTGACCATATCCATGGCCATAGTTGACGCCCAGTCGACGAGGAACCATCCCGGAGTGGAGGTGGAGGGGCGCTGTGGACGGAGACCAACTAAAAATAATGATGAATTTTGTTGTGGGTGGGCGGGGCGCGGGGCGGGGGAGTAAGGCAAGGTCGGGAACTGGAAGCTGAGTAATAGCTTTGAAATTGGTCTTTTCTAACTTTAAAATAAAAACGAAAGCCCCAACCAAGGCTTCATCGTGCGACGCTCGTCGTGGCAGAGGTCAAAACGACAATCCCGCATTCAGAGCGACCCGCACGAGAAAGTTTTTGACTTCCCTCTTTGGTGTCTGTGCCAATGGTAATTCCAGACGAAACAGCGCAGTAACTCGCATTTGCGCCTAGTGCTATTTCTTTTGATTAGAAAGAAAAACAGCGTTTTGCAACTAACGGCTTCTTCCAGACGAAAACAATTATTTTTTGTTGACTCACATTAGAAAATCGACCGAATTCTGTGAAAACTGACACCATTAGTGTCTGGCAACATATACTATTACTTTTTGGTCAGACGGTAGCTTAAAAAATTGTTGACAGCGGTGTCTGACGATAGGTATTGCTGTGCAAAACATCCTGTCTAGTGTCTGCAATCTATACACAAAAAATAACTATTTCACAAAGAGGTGTCTATCGTGGGTTTACTGATGAAAAAGAAAAGGAGACATTTTTGGCTAAAAATGCCAGTTGCCTAATCGTTGCCCTTGGATGAATAGACTCACTATACTTCAGTGTGTGATCTAAGTTTGTACCATAATTTTGGCGGTAAAAAGTAATATTATTATCACTTATTTCGCTGTAATCCTATGCTCAACAATATATTTTATGTGCTACGCTGCATAACAGAGCTACGGATTAATATGAAATTTCGTACTGTGGAATGATAAAAAGTACATCAGGCGTGCTGTTGTTCAGTGTTTCCGTACATCGCTATCTTCCTACACGAAGCGGGTAATAGCCATGGCGCCACATGCATCATGTCATATGCCGGAGGACAAACGTCCCTCCTAGCACCTTCTCCGGCGACCTCAACCAATCACCACTGCTCCGAATCGATAGTCAACATTGTAAGGGCTCAGGAAATATCCAATATGCCAGAGGTATGGGTTCTTGGGCTGCGCTAGAGCCCGTCAAGCGTCAAGCCTCCTATTCGGATGTTTTGTGCATTTTGGCCACCCCTGGCACCTGAAAATGAAGCTTGCCCATGACACCCCTCGTGCCCAAGCCGACGATCCATATCGACGAGCGGCATTATTGGCTTCCCTGGGATATGAAAAGGATGCTACTCAAGGGCGGGTTGGGGTGATGACAGACCCCTCTGTTCTGTGCTTGTATGTGGACTTAATAAGTCCGTCACTGGCCGACAGTGTTCCAATGCTGGGGATGCCCTGTCTCAGCATTGGATTGCTGCCAATGGCGCCCAAATGACATGGATAAGTCCTCTAGCTATTGGAGGACTGAGCCGTAACGTTTGGGTGCCGACATAGGCTGGAAATTTTGCTACATGGAGAGGGTTGGGAGGGGGGGGGCTGGGAAATGCTGTGGGGCAGCAGCGCCACTGATGCGGGGGAACAGGCTCGTTTGGGCCCAATTTTGGAGTTAGATAGCCCCCATGATACCAAATTAAAGCTGAGAAGCAGAGGAATTCAATGGCACAGCCGAGGGTGTAATTAGTTTAAATGGGGGATACCGGGGGAGCACGCCAAAGTTGAAAACTGCTGTCCTACACTTCCCTACAGCATAAAATGGCTGTGACTTAGGGCAACGATAGATTTTGTTTGGTAGCGCATCCATTCGTTTTTGGCTTGGGCACGGAAGGCACATGAAAAATCTTTTCTGGGTGCTGCCATGCAGTTACACACCTCTTATTATTGAATTACATTGAAATTTGCTCCCCACAACATGCTCCCCGTCCTTGAAACCCAGGTCTGAACCCTGATGGTGACTTTAATTTCCATCCACACAGAGTCAATTGTTCGCATTCTAGGGATTCGGGGACATACAGGCCTGTGAACACATCACGCGCAGGTGGCGAGTATCCACTGCATGCATGTTCAAATCAGTCGTTAAATTTTATGTCTCAGCCACCACATCAGATCACATGCACGCAATTAAGCCTTCAAACAACACAACTTCTTACATTAAGCTCACCTACCGCATGCCTACCTACACTTCCTCAAAATCTGAATACAAATTCTCAACCTAGCTAGTATGGTACCTACGGTCCTAAATCTTGTACTCTATCATATTTCCGAGGAGGAGGATTGCGAGGGAAAGGCGGGCCCGATTTACTGCTCAAATTACCCTTCTCGTATGTAATGGTGTTGGTGCCGTTCGTAGACCAGTCGTAATCAAGGAACTGGATGCCAATTTTTCCTCCCTGCTGGATTAGGTTCTCAAGCTTGCCTTTCTTGTCTCCCCTCAGGAATTGCAAAACTTTTTTTGGAAGTTGATCCTTCGACTGAACTGTGATCAATATTGTATGTCAGGTTTGGGCATCAGTGGCAATGAGGGACAGAATGTAAAACAAAAAGTACTTGCCAAAATCACTCTGGTACCAATGCAAGAGTTTGCTCAGTTTCAAGTTCCCTTGACCTATGTCAACATTACTCTCCTGTTCACAGAAGGACATCGCGGCCAACCTGAGCTCTTCATCGATTTCCTCTGCTGTATATTTCTTGACGGGCGGGCAGCTACGTGCACCGCAATTCAATGCGAAGTGTATCCTTGGATCTAACTCTTTCCGCGCTAATTCCTTCCTTGAGTCCGTGGATCCAAATCGCTTCGATAATTGGTATGGGTGGCGGGTGTTGCCTCTCAGAATGCCATGCTCGAGATCGTCAAAACTGAAGATGTCGCCTCCTACATTCATCGATACATCACTAAAGAAGGAAGTCCTAGTTTTGGATGACGCAATCCCCACCTTGACAAATGCATACTTGATCATGAGGTTGTAAACATTTATTACAAAGGCCAATCTTGTTTTGTCATTCATGGCCCTGAGAGAAATCTTTTGCAGCTCGCACACCTCCTCTTCGAATTTCCAATAGAATTCATCTGTGCGGAGAGTCGAATGATCTACCATCCCATTTTCATCCAAATGCTTCGATTCTAATTTGCCCCATAGTTTACCCAGACGGTGTATCACGTACATTGGTTGATCCTCTACAGTGTCAGACCAAATGCGGAATGAGTTGAGAACATTGGGTGTCTGGAAGAGTTGCAATCGGAAATAATATCCACTGTCTCCGAAAATATGATCATTGGTCACATGGCAGAGGTATTTTTTCTGTTGTAGCTCAAGACCGAGCTGCACTGCCTTTTCCCTTGATTCAAGTTGAAATATATCTTTCAGAGCATCGACTCCCGAGGAACCCTTGAACACATCGTAGTACAGTGTTACCCGATACGAAAGAGAGTCACGAGGCATTCGCTGTACCAGCAATTTCGTAAGCTCAAGTGAGGTGTATGTTTTGCCATTCACCTCTAACGTCTCACTCGTACGCGGCGATGCAAAGTCCATCTTTTGAGTCGTCGGAGGAGGCTCGGTTGGTACGGAAAGTCGTTCGTCAGTAGGGTCGGGCTCGGATTCAATTGTGCGGATGTAACGATCATAGGGCGTCTGATCCTCACAGCTAGCATCATTTCCACTTTCTTCGTCCCACTTTGACAGAATATCAAAAGTCTCCACGGACCCGCCCACGTGTTTATCGTTGAAGAACACCTGCGGTACTGACGTCTTATCGGTGAGAGCAATCATGTCAGAGCGTTTCTTCGGGTAGGATTCGATATTGATGTTCGCGTAGGGGATGGAGCGTGACGACAATGCTGCCTTGGTGCGGCGACAGAAAGCGCATTCTTCGATGGAAAAGATGGTTATTCGACCCATGATTCGATGCTTGGGATGGCGGCGAGGTATCTATCGTTGATGTTCTAGCTGACCTTGGCGTTCTGATATCAAATCGTATCTCGCGCCATGGCATTCAAGTCTCTATGAAATGCACAGGTGATTTCCAATTTCGCTCCCGTTGGCTTTGGTGAAACAAATTGCGCACCCTCAGTTGTATCCAGAATCAAGGCCTCAGAGGAAAGGGTGCGAGCCGGGGCTCGGGGACCCTCGAGGTTGGACATGGATGAGGCCGGATGGAATGAAGGAACGCGCGCCGATGATCCGCCGATCCTGATGAGGGCCAGCGCTGCGCGGGCGCTGCCCCCTTGTAGGTACGAATCGTAGTCTTGGTGGATCGTGTCATGGCGGCGATGGGTGAGGCGATGCATGGGTGGTGATAGATGGCGAATGGCGATGATGGATGATGGCCACGTGTTGCAGTTCACAGTTCGTTCGCAGTTGGTAGGTGGAAGGTCTTGCATGTGAACGCGTGTCGAATAAATCGCGAGGTCCTTATGTGAAAATATCTTTTTTGAGCAAAATTTATCATCCAACGTATCTAGTATCGTAGGTAGGAGTAATATTTATTTCATTGTGTGATATCAGCGAACATTGAATTCTTTATGTCATATCAGGTCCAAATAATGTTTTTCCCGTCACATCTAGCTCGCAAGTGTCTACTGACATAAAGAATTCCACACAAACCAGCCCCACCGATAGCGAAACGGGTTTAGGGGGCGCGTGGGCGCTTTTGAAAAAAAATATCTAGTGGAATAACTAGTGGCGCCCACTTCAGGCACGATATTTGCCCCCTAAACCCGTTTCACTACCCACCGACCATCTTCATCCGCGTCTGCGCTGGATGCCTCGATCCGTTCACTTTTATTTTGCTGCGGCCGTCAAACCAAGCAAATCAATAGCGAGCAATCGATACATCATGGAGGGGGCGAATCAATCTTTTGGCGACGGCAGCGAACTGCTACATGATTTCGTCTTCGACGACGCCGGCAGCGTGAACAGCGCCCTCGACCTCGACGACGACAGCGTCGACGACGAGGGCTTCTCGGACGACGACGAGAGCTCCGACGACGAGGACGTCGAGGATGGCTACGGCGACTTCCGCGAAGGTGTCCTCGACATCTACAACGACGAGAAGGAGGAGAAGGACGCGCCGACGGTGCTGAGCCAGGAGACGCTGCTCCGGATCAAGCGCCACGATCCGGACGTATCCTCCCTCGAGGTGCGGGGGTTCGGCCACAAAATCAACGGCGACAAGGGGGCGGGCCATTTTGTCGGCGAGAGCAGAGAATTGAAGAGACTGCTCGTCAAAGGAGAATTCATGGAGTGGGAGGACGATTTTCCCAAGCACATCGACGAGTTTCGGGAATTATGCGAAGGGGTCGCGCGGAACCGATCCCTGGAGCACCTGCTCCTTCGGGATTGCTACCTCACTGGCGGGGCGGCCATGTCCAATACAAATCTGCTGCAATTCTGCGTGCTCAATAACAACCTGCAGAGCCTCGAAATAATGAGCTGCGATCTGGAGGATGAGGGAACCCGGCTGCTCGCCAAGGCTCTGTCCGCGAGAAAGAACAAAGGCTCCTTACAGCGAGTAAATCTGTTTTCAAATGGCATCGGTGACAACGCGGGGAAAGATCTAGTGGAATCCCTCACCGACTTTGAGAACCTTTCCCATTTTTCCTTGGGAAAAAATTATACCGATACGGAGACGTGTTATGCTTTGGCAAAACTGCTCTCAAGTCCGAAGACACAACTGAAGGAATTGGTCATGGAACACAACTGGATAGGTGACGTTGCCCTCACCCTATTGGCTAAGGGCTTGGAATCGAATGCAACATTGGAGGAACTCAACTTGAAACGCAACCCAAACGCCAGCCCCACTGGATGGAGGGCGTTTGCGACTGGCCTGGAAAATCCCAACTCAGCGTTAGAGCTTCTCGATCTAGGAAACAACATCCTCGCAGACGAGGGGATCATTGCCATCGGCAATGCGTTGGCCAATAACTCAACATTGAGAGTATTGGATTTCAGCTTTCGCGGCCATCCCTTCACCCCCGTATCTGCGGCCGGGTGGCGGTGCTTCTTCTCGAGTTTGCAAAATTCCGAATCCGTCGTGGACGAGATTCACCTCAGGGGAAACGGCATCGACGACGAGAGGCTCCTCTCCATGGGGGAGGTCCTGGCGACCAATTCAAAGATCAAGATCTTGGATATTAGCAACAACCCGCAACCGAGCCAGGCTGGTTGGGACCGGTTCTTCGCCGCGTGCCTGAGGCCTCCCCGCTCCGTCCTCGAGGGCCTCTTCCTCTGCGAGAACAACCTCACAGACGAGGTGGTTTGCGATCTGGCTCGCGCCCTGGAGGGCAACAAAAGAATGGGGGCCCTCGACCTGGGAGAGAACCCCAACATTACCAAGAGGGGATGGTCTCGCTTCGCGGACCTCCTGTGCGACAGCTCGAGCATCGCAAGGGCCTCCGCATCCAACCACACGCTCGAGTACTTCGGTCCGCAAAGACTGCCCATGGAGCTCGCTTCGCTGGTGCAAATGAACCAGCATCCGGACAAGAGCGACGTGGCGCGGGAGAAGATCCTTCTGTACTGTTTCTTGGATGGATCCAAGAACATGGACCAAATCCTCGACATCAGTTGCCAAGTCTTGCCGCATGCCATGTCATGGCTCAGTCAGGACAGCTCCTGCTCGGGCAGGGAGAGCACTGGCTCCACTGTCTTGTACAAGCTACTTCGCAGCATGCCAACTTTGTTTCAAGGAAGCAGTCCGGCGTCGTCTGGTTCAAAAAGGAAACGAGTTATTGATGACACAGCTGTTCCCAACAAGAGAGTTGTCGGTGTTACTCGATGAGCCAAAACCTCTGTGTGGAGAGAGCAGCCTGCATCCCGGAGAATGTGTGCAAAAATAATCTACTGTAATTCTAGAGTAACCTCATGCTAAGACTTCCACCAATACGTCCACCTGTAATGTAAGAAATAATCTCTCAATTGATACGCCATCCCGTTTTCTCACGCATTTCAAGCAACGTTACTTGCGGGCATCGATAGCTTATATCTCCGTATGTCTCGGTTATTCTGTCGGTGACTAGAGCCATCCCTTTTCCATGGCATTGGTAAGGCACACGCCAAAGAACCCAAGGTTTTTGACTTCTCTCTTCGATGGACAACCATATTGATCAGCACTACGGTCACTCTCATCGGGGACCAAATCCTCGACATGAGTTGCCAAGTCTTGCCGCATGCCATGTCATGGCTCGGTCAGGACAGCTCCTGCTCGGGCAGGGAGAGCACTGGCTCCACTGTCTTGTACAA
>JALLPA010000987.1:0-12261 GCA_036939895.1 Thalassiosira exigua
CCTCCCAGTGCCGGTGTGGCTCGTGGGTGTGGATCGAACAAAATGACAGGCTTACCAGTTGGAGAGTGGTATGTAAAGAAATTGTTTTGGAAGGTTTGTGCGCATCCGCGCAAGGAGCCCCCGATTTCTAATGCCCCCAGCCCCCAGTCTTTCGTCTACTCCTATCTATTTAGCGCAAAGGTATCGCAAGCAAGAGTACCTACGTTGGTTTCGAAGCGCACCCCTCAAAATGTGCCCTCTCTTTCAACAGCCTTCGTTAGTTTTAAACCCCGCCCGCGGACGACGACGATGGCGCCGAGCCGCCGCCCCCCCCGCCTCCCCCTCCGCGAGCCGCGGCCGCAGCGGGCGTCCCTCGCCTCCCCCCTCCTCGATCGGTCCGTCGCCCCCCTCGTCGTCCGCCTCCTCGCCCTGACGGGCTGGGACGAGGGGGAGGGGAGTTCGGCGGGGCGTTCGACGGGAAGGGCGGACGGCGGCGACGGCGACGACTTTGACGACGGCGGCGCGCCGCGACGTCGGCGGCGGTCGGACGAGGAGGAATTGGAGCGGCTCGGCTCGATCCGGACGTTGGCGGCGGCGCTGGGGGAGGCGCTGGAGGGCGTCCTCGCGCGGGTGGACGGGGCGGTCGACGGGGCAGGCGTCGGGGCGGTCGACGGGCGAGACGACGGCGACGACGAAATCTTCGCCAAGGCGGCGCGTCAAACGAACGGCGCCGCGGCCCCGTTGCTCCTCATACTGCGACGGCTCCCCTCCGACGTCGACGGGGACGCGGGCGGCCGGACGACAAGTGCGACGACGGACGCGACGACGACCGATTCGATCCTCCGAAGCGCGCGGTACGGCTGCGCGGAGGGAGCGGCGCGGTCCCTCGCCTCGCTGCATGCGCTCCGGCGTCGGATCCTTCCCGAACGCGACGGCGCGGCGGGCGACGGGGAAGACGACGGCGGAGGGGAGGATTCTCTCGCGCTCCCGTCGCTGATCGCGTGCGCCGCGGCGCTGTCGGGCCTGGAGGTCACGAGCGAGCCGGATGAGGAGGGGAGCGGGGGACGGAGCGCGGGAAACCGCGGTGGAGGCGAGGGCGAGGGCGGCGCCTTCCCACCCGCGCCGGCCCTGGATCGCGGCGAGGACTGCGCCGCGGCCGTCTTGGCGTGCGTCCGGTGCGTCGTTTGCGCCGACGATGCTTTCGGCAACGACGACGACGACGACGAGAGCAACGAGGACGACTGCCACGGCGATCGCTGCGCCGCTCCGCCTCTGACCCCCCTGGCCGCCTCCGCGAGCTCCTGCATGGGAGGGGCCCTCCTCGCCCGCCTCGTCCGCGCGTGCCTGTCCCTCTCATCTCGAGACCCGCCTCCCTCCGCCCTCGCCGCGTCGCGCGACGATCCGCGGCACGGCGGGGCGACGACGACGCTCGCCGCGACGTCGGCTCGTGCGACTCCGCGACCTCGCCCGAGGGAGGAAGTCGACGCGCCCCTCCGATCGGAAGCCCTTCGCACCCTCCGGGCGCTGCTGCGAAGCGTCCCGTCGAAGGCGGCGTGGAGGGCGATGCTGCCCGGGTCCTTCGCGGGGTTGTACCGCGGCGCGCTTCCGACCTCGTCCTCGGGGGGGTCGTCGTCGGGGTCGAGGTCTCGGCCGGGGTCGAGGTCGGGGTCGTCGGAGCGGGTTCGGGCGGGGTGCGCGAGGACGTTGGCGCTGCTCCTGACGACGGCGCTGGGGGACGCGCGGGGGGACTCGGGAGGGGGCGAATGTCGCGAAGCGGGAGGCGAGGAGGGGACGGGATCGATCGCGGCGTCCCTCCTGGCGGCCGTTCTAAGTTCGGGGAACTCTACCGAGCGGGATTTCGCCTCGGCGTCGGAGCCGCCTCCGGCGGACAATCCGCTTCCAAAAGATCTCAAGGCGGAGGCGAACCGACGTCTGGTTCAGCCCATCGCCACGCTCCTGGGCCTCCTCCGCACCGCGCGGTCTCCCGCGGTCCGCGCGAGCGGACTGGACCTGTGCCGCGTCGTCCTCGTCGACGCCCGCGCGGTCTGGACGCCGGACCACTCGACCGCGCTCGCGCGGACGGCGACCGAGTGTTGCCTGACGTTGTCGGGGGACTCGGACGCCTCCGTTTCCCGCCGCGCGCGGAGGACCCCCCGCGCGCGGCGATCCCGCCTCGGCCCGCGGGGGTGGAAGGCGTGGATCGGGACGTCGGTCGTCCCGGCGTCGGTCGAGCTGGCGGAATCCATTCCCGCGTTCGTCGCGGGAGGGAGGGAGGACGAAGTGCGAGATCGATTGCGTCTGATGGGGGGGTACCTCCTGACGACGCTTCGAGGAGGGGCGACGGAGGACGACGACGGCTTCGACGTCGAGAAGGCCCTGGAGGGGAGGAGGAAGGGCGACGCGGGTGCGGCGCTGGCTTGTCCGGAGGCCGCGGAGGCGTTCAAGGGATCGTTTTCGGGTGAGTCCTCGAGGAGTCGAATCGCTCGTCGAACTTGCACGCTTCGGCCATCGCCACGCTGAAGGGGGAACGGTGGTTATGCTTTGTCCTGGATGGCTGCCGAGCGTGGAAGACCTCCGCTGGGATCGAGCGTGCCTTGGCACCGATGCCGTGATGTTGATCTTGCGGAGTCCTCCACCCTATTGTGCAGAAGCGGGATTGTCTGTCGAAATTCGTTTCGGTCCTTTCTCTGCCGCAGGGTCAGATGCGGGCATCCTTTGTCTGGGACAAAGAGCGACGCGGGTTCGACCCTCTCCTGCGCGTCGGCTGCTGAAGAGGTCAAGGGGCCGTTTTCGGGTCAGTCGTCGAAGAGTCGAGTTGTCTGTCGAAAGCAAACTCGGGCCATGTGAGAGGTGGGTATGCTCTCTGTCCATGATAGCTGCTGAGCAAGGGAGCTGGCCGCCAAAGACGCGAGCCGCTGTTAATACGTTTCTGGATACTTACTGTTATTTGAGCACAGGTCTTTCAGCTCTGCGTGTTTCGGTTCTTTCTAGCCCTTTTCGCCTCACATTGTCTAATGCGTCACCATCCCGTATGTCTCTTCTTGCCTGCATCCAGTCCTCTTCGCCCCAGACATCGACACTGTTGCCTCTGGTCCCGCGATCGCTATGGATTCATCATCAGATTCACATCGAACGAAAACCATGCGACGAGACAGTGGATGTCGCTTCCTGCACATGCGAGATGATGCCACGATCGTGGCGGCTGAGACCGCCGCCCATCTGTATGCGAGGGCGCTCGGGGCCAAGCGCACCGCCTTTGTCGTCGACGCATGCTGCGCCGATGCTTTCGAGGGTTGCTCCAAATCGTCGTATGATGGCATCCTCCCGATCGACGAGGAGCTCCGTCGCCGCAGGCGCTGGTCCGGCCTGTTTGTCTTTGCTGCGGAGTTGGTGAGGGGATTGAGGGGTCTAGATGTCGCGAGATCGACTCTGTCGAAATCCGATAGGCGCGTCCTATCGTCGCTGACGTCGTCTGTGCTACCGGTGATTTTGAGCGAGCCTTTGTGGACGCTGCCGACGACGATGACGGACGCCAATCTATTCCATCCAGCGGCGAATGCAGAAAACGGACGGGCGCTGTCCAGCCAGGATCGAACGGCCCACCTGCAAGCACATTCCATCGATACGACCAACAGCAACGCCGTCCTGGTCTCGTCAGCGACGGGGCTCGTGCGCGAGCTCGCGCGCGCCCTTGGGGACGATGTCAGACTGCACCTCCCGACGGTCCTCCTGCCGCTGCTGGAAAGAGCGTCGCCTGTCGCCAACCATCCCATCGTGCGCGCACGAGCGTGGGAGGCGCTGCAGGAGGTGTCGTTGTCGATGGGCCACGGCGGCGACGTTGCGTGCCTGCTCGCGACGAATTTTGACTACCTGGCCGATGCGATATCGTTGAGACTCCAGAAACACGCCCGAGAAAGGACGCCGGCGGAGCGGTCCTTGGTGGGAGTCGTGGACGTCGTCCTCCGGTCGCTTGCTCAGGGTCGAGCACAAACCTCCAATGCGGCCACGCCAGCTCTTTTGGCGCACGTCGCGACGGCGGGGCACTTGCTGCGATGCCTGCTTGCATGCCTCGATCGGCAGCCTTGCGTGAGCCGCGCAAGCCTCTTTGACGTTCTTGGCGCGTTTCGGTCCACGATCCTTTTTGCCGACGCCTCGATTGACAGTTTTAACTCATTCAGTGGCGTCTATGCCTCCCCCGACGCTCGGGAATTGTTGGAAGGGGATGACTGGATCCGGAGGCTCGACCTTGAGATCGAACTGGAATCAGCAGGATATGACGAAGACGCTGATCATTGCGACGATGATTTTGATGAGGATCCCATAGACGAAGATCCCACTGAAGAAGATCCCAACATTGATGCCACGGATGACCAGGAGGAGACGGATTTCGCGGAAGAGATCATGGCAATCAATGCAATACTCACAAGATGCTGCTATCTCCTCGGCTGTGCCGATGTTCGGATTCAAGTGACTTCTTGCGAAATCATACTGTTGGGATTCCGATCTTTGGCAAAGGTCGGCAGGATCCGAAGGAACGCACGCGGAGAATCTGCGAGTGAGCCCCTGCTGCCATCAATCGCTGAGCACTGGCCACCCATTGTCGCCAGACTCCGGTCAGCTTCAGCGTCCCTTGCCTCCCTCCATCGAATGTCTCGCAAGGACCTTTCCATAAGACACACCATGGCAGCCGATCAGGACCAGGGACCATCTAGTGCGGGGCTGGAGGCTCTGATATCCCGTCTTATGCCGATTGTTTCTGAGCTGTGCGATGGATCCCACGGCTTCTTTGCAGATAGGTTTGTCAACGACGCCTACCCCATCCTCGCCATCCTGGTGAGGGATCTCCTGGTACAGGAGGGCGACGACTGTGCGAGCTCTCAAAGTGGCTGCCATGGCCGGCCTTTCATGACTGCAGCAGGAGAGCGCTCCCCTCTCCTGCTGTCAGTACTTCTCTGTCTCGAACGCGCTTTCTCCTCGAGCTGTCGACATGGCCTCATCGATCTGATTCCATCCGCTGGGACTGCGATGTTCCCTCTCCTCTCTTACCCAGAACCTATTGGCGGTGGCTCTGCAGCCGCGATCAGGGCTATGGTGGAGACGGATCGCGATGCCCTGTGGCGGGGACTGTGGGCGCTTTCAGGGCGGGAGTTCCCTCTGCATCCTCTTTGCGATCCAGGAATTGTGTCGAATGCTGATGTCGTGGCAACTAGCAGTGATCAGGGGAAGGGCCGTATCTGTCAGTTGGCCTCTAGGGCAGAGGAGATCTTAGACTTCATGTCAACACTCCCTGAACAGCCTGTTTGCTGACTATTCCGAAGGGTTGAAAAGCTCTAATTGTTTGTGGGAGTGTATGCAAAGCAGGACTGCCTCATTGAATTGCAAGACGCAAGACAAGGTAAGTTACTGTGCATTGAACGACGGTAATTGAGAACAGCCATGGATTTCGCAGAGGATCTCAACCGTTGTCACAAGATGTCACCCTACATGTAAGTGTCATAGAATCGATCGGCCCTGGCGTCCATGCGACTGGGATGACCACTTCCGTCCTGCTTCATCCCTCGCTGCCCCCTGGGGAATTTTGACTGTGGCAAGCGTCAGGTGTGGAATGTCTTTCATTTGAAACACCAGTATAAAAGTTAGTGCCTCGAGTCTGTCAGTATCGTACTTAGACTTGGTGGTCACAAATGCTAAATTTACGAAGTTCTATGCAATGTCAGTATGAAATACGATTCTGAACCCGGATGTGGATAAAGGACGCAGGAGATTCACCCCCCAATCATTGGCATTAGCCCCCAAGATGAGAAATCTAAAATATCGCCATCCCACCCAGCCTTTTCACTCTGTTGAACTCCACATGAGCAAAGCCCGCCTGCTCTTGTCTGAGCCCGTAGCTCTTCTTCTCGCAGACGATTCGCACAAACCTCGCCTCGATGCTACACATCATGTTGGAACGCATGCCCCCGCTACTCATGCCCCACAGTGGAGGACCACGCGTCCAATGACGTCCATCCACGCTGAAGTGTCGCCACACCGGATATTGTCAAGTTCCTGTACCTCCGCTGTCTGGATACAGCGCATATCTCCGCAAGTGGGGTCCAGTTCAAATTCAACGTATTGTTCCCTGGAATCTTTTTTCCGTGGCATAAGATCCGACTTCCAGCACCTCATGTTGTCGTCTATTATCATGACGTTATCAGCTGAGTGAGGAGCCTGCGTCGATGATGCCCCGACCACGCGGATGTCACTTTGCTTTGCCAAAGAAACTCTATCGTCATTGTCATTGTTGGACTTGGAAGCCCTAGGATTTCCTCCTTTCGTCGCATTCTTACCCCCCAACGCTCTTGTCTTCTTATTTTTGGACTTGCCACGATTGTCATCCTCCGCCGGTTTCGCCTTTCTCTTTTTGCACTTGCCGCGGAAGCAGGGACGGCAGCATTGGCACGCCAAACCATTCGGCCCGGAACCGAAGCAATATGCCCGGCCGCAGGACGTGCAGAATTCCGGTTTGGGAGCGACAGAGAAATCAAATGATGACGCCTCGCAGTCGCTGTCACTGTCCATGATGTAGTAGCAGATTGATGATGCTGGTACCTCGTCGTCGTTCTCGCGCCGGCCTGCGTCGTCCCTGCGACTGCGATGGGGGGGTTGGTCGGCCTTTTTGGCAACGGCATGGGCAGCGCAATGACAATGGCAAGGCAATGGGCGCGGGGCGGGGCGCGCCGCTACGAACGAACCAGACAGGCACTACCTAGGTAGGGGTATCGTAGAGGCTCCGTCATTGTCATTGTCATTGTTGTCAGAGGTCAGAGGTCAGAGGCTGTCACGTCCGTCATTCAGGGGCAAAATAGGTTTGATTCATTTTTGCATATTCCTATCTCTAGAGCTAGTTACGAATAAAAAAATAACAACCATACTTCACTGACGCATACTTGGTACATACTTCTATCGTAATAGGTAGGCACCTACTCCTAATATTCAGCGAAAATACGTGAAATACTGTTATTCAAACAATATTTTCACAACATTTCATAATATATTTTTGCTTAGCCCTATTTCGCATGCGGTCGTGGATGTTTGGCGGGCGACTTCTTAATTCGGGGGGCTCGATATCGCCCTAATGGACTTTGCCTTTGCTCTAAGCTAGAGGTAGGTAGGTATCTATGCCCCCGCCCCGGTATTTTGCCCGCCAACACATCTAAGCGACATAAAGAAGTGTGAACTGCGACGCGTGTTCTCGCTGTGCAAACTCGGCTCGTCCAGCAATAACCCGGCGACAGCGACATAAAAAACAAACGAACGATCGACGTCGACGGTCGTCATGAATCACGAACAGCGCGCGCAAACAAAAACAAAAGAGATATTGTCGATGATGCCCCCGCCCCCGCCGCCGACGACGATGACGTCGGCCCGCCTCCTCCCCCTCCTCGTCTTGGCGTCCCTCGCCGTCGGCGTCGCGCCGTCGTTGTCGTCCTCCTCGTCGCCGCACTCGCCCTCGTCCTTGTCCCTCCCCTCTTACGAGGATCCCGTCGCCCTCTCCGTCCCCTCGACTCCCTCCCTCCTCCCGAGGGCCGGGGGGGACTCCTCCTCCTCTCACTTCTCCTCTCACCCCTCCTCCTCCTCGGACCTCCGCTTGCTCCGCCGCGTCCCCCTGATCCGAAACGCGTCCCTCTCGACGTACGACGGAGTCTGGATCGAGCCGTACGCCAAGTTCGTCTCCCGCGACGTCGACGTCGACGTCGACCGAATCGTGTTGGAATTCGAGGGATCGATCTCGGGGATCCAATACGATCGCTTCGGAGCCGTGTGGGTCGACGGAGTGGAATTGCTCCGGACGACGACGCCCGAGCCGTCGGGGAGGGCGGGGGAGGTCACGAGGTGGAGGGTGGAGAGGGACGTGACCGAATATAGATCGGCGCTGGTCGACGAGTACGAGGAGGAGGAGGACGAGGACGAGGAGGGGGAGTATGTCGAAGAGACGCTCGGAAAGGGAACGCCGGGCACGAAAAATAAGGCGAGGGGGAAAGAGGGGAGGACGACGCACGCGGCCATCTCCATCCCCAACGTGGTGAACGACGAGTACACCGGCGTCATCTTCGCCAACGTCAGCCTGGCGTTCTACGCCTCCGGAGATAAGGAGCGAGCGGGCGAAGCGAGCGGAGGCGAGGAAGAACTGGGCGTCGTCGCCCCGCCTCCTGTTCCGCGGCCGGCGACGAGGAGCCTCGTCCCGGACCTCGCCGACCGGTTGGTCCGCGCGAACGCCACGGGGACCTCGTCCGTCTTGGAAGTCTTCGCCACGACCACGAACGCCCTCGTCGATCGCGCGTTGAGCCGAGACGACCTCGCGCTGCCGTCGCATCTCGCGTCGTCGTTGGGGAAGATCTACCTCGACGTCCGCGCGTCGGCCCACGAGGACGAGGAGGACTACTACACCAAGGTACCTACCGTTTCCAACGAGACCTCGTGCGGCGCCGAGGAGGACGCGGGGGAGGACGCGGGGGAGGGAGGCTGCTACCGCGGCGGACCGCTGCGGTTCCTGCACGTTTACGTCGACGGCCAGCTCGGGGGAATCGCCGTCCCCTTTCCCACCGTGTACTCCGGGGGGATCAACCCCATGCTGTGGCGTCCCCTCGCGGGAATCCTGAGCTTCGACGTCCCCCCGGTGCGGTTCGACCTCACTCCCTTCGGGGGAGCGTTCGGCGCCGTCTTGCGGGGGGACGCGGCAAACGTCACCGTGAGCCTGGAAGTCGTCACCGGCGAGCTTGGGACGGGGTTGGGGTCGAGGGAACCGACCCGCGCGGGGAAGTGGTACCTCGACGGAGCGCTCGTCTTCCACCCTCGCGACGTCGCGGCGTCGGCGGGGGGCTCGTCGTCGTCGTCGGAATACGGGCCGGCGACGACGACGGTCCGGAGTCCGTTGGAGGCGGAGGCGGCCGAGGGGGGAGACGGGCGCGGCGTTCGCGCGCGCCTCGCGAATCCGTACGAACTATCGATTTCGGCGTCCTCGAAGGATGGAAACGACGCGATTAATGTGACCTACGCAATCGACGCCGAGGCGTCCCTGTCTCCCTGTCACATGAAAACTCTAGCTGAGGGGTTAGAGTTTTCATGTGACACTCCCCCCGAATCGGAGGGAGGTCGCGACGTCTCGAACGGAACCTCGCGGCAAGAGGTCCTGACGGAAGTCAAAAGGGGGACTGCGCGGCTCCGCAGGACGTCGACGAGCCGCTACGACCACTTCGCCGACTGTAAGAACGCGCAGGACGACGCGACGTTCGACTGGGACGCGCGCGTTCGCTGGTCCCGCGCGCGATCGGAAACGTACGCCTCCTTTTCCGCGGACGGCGCAATCGGCGCGAACGTCGCGCTCCTGAGCGCGTCGTGGGTCAACTCCATTGAAGGATCGGCGCGGTACAATCGCAGCCTGACGAATCACACGGACGTGAACGTCGCCGAGGGGCACATGAATGCGACGTTCGTCGCGTCCTCGCCGTCGACGTCGTCGTCGGACGAAGCCCGATGCTTCCGCGCGACGCTCGAAGCCGTAAACGGGAGCTTCGTCGGGGCTCCCCCCCGAGACGCGGACGGGACGGTCGCGCCGTTCGGTAAATTCGAGGGGGGTCGGGGGGAGTGCGGCGCCGCCCTCCCCCCCCGCGTGCGATTCTGCGGACGGGAGCTGTGCGGGACGGGGGACCTCGAGGCGAGGTTCTGGCGCGACGCGGCGCGGGGGGAGGAGGGGGGAGGAGCCGGACCGCGCGCCGAGGGCGACGGCGGGACATCGTCGCACGCTTGGGGCGTGGTCGCGTTCGTCGTCGCGGGGGCGCTGGCGGGCGCGGCGTTCGCTTGGAGGAGCGCGGTCCGGAGGAGAAGGTCGCGACCGGCCGACGCGGACGACGAGCCCCTCCTGAACGAATACGTCTTCGAGGCGGCGGAGACGGGCGGGAGCCTTCGCTTCGACGACTACTCGGGGGGCCTGGATGACGGATATTATTACGATCCCCTCGAGCGCGCCGAATTCTCGGAGGACAGACGCCGCGCCGTTCCTCCTCATTGTGAGAAGGCAAGCATGGAAACCTACAGGATTTACCGGCAAGAAAGTGGCCGAAGTTCCTACGGGCTGGGCGAAAGAGGGGAATCCTTGATCTCTGTCGACCTTACCGAGCCTCTAGTGGACGAGGGGGGTGCCGAAGGCTATCGCGAGGGGCCGGCATCTCTCCGGTCCTTTGAAACCACATCCGCGGACTCCCAATCAGTTGGCTTGTCTCTCTCGTCATATTCCGAGAAGATCCACGAGGCCTCCTGTCGCGCGATGGAGCGGGCTTCCTTGCCCCAGGGATCGCTCGACAGCCGCAGCAGCGAAGGAGGCGAATGGCATCGGCGCCACGAGGGCGAGGGGAGGAAGGAGGACCAGAAGAAGAGGTCGAACAAACGGGACGATATCCGTGAGATGGTCAGGGGGAGCGCTCGCAGGGCCGCAAGAAGGACGGTTCATTTCACCAACGTCCCGGAGGATTTCACATCGGAGGGACCGGTCTCTGCCCCAGACTATTCTCCAGGCAGCGCCCTCACAGCCGAAGACCATACTCTGGCCTCCTTCAAGGCCCACAGCATCTCCTAAGAGGTATCACAGGTTGTAACTTCCTGCATCTGTCCTCTCGTTGGCACTAGTCGCCATGGTCAAGTGAAGCATAGGTCCACGTCCGCCTTTCCGCGAACCCAAGAGGGTCCTGATTTCGAGTGGGATTTAAAGGTATTACCTCTCGCATTAAATGGTTTGAGAGAGCCAGATCCATTGCTAATGGAGTATGAGGAGGCAGAAACTGATAAACGAGCCAGCCCCAGCAACGGGAGGGGGAAGATGGGTTAGGCAAATTGTCGGCCAATCGTCACAAACTAAAGAGCACGTTCTGTTTGTGACAACAATGTGGCAATAGTCAATCGATCAAGCCTGGACTCTAGTATCAATTTGTCTGCACCAGTTCAGACTTATGAGACTGGGCCTAAGAATTTTGAGCCAGCTACAGCGCTGCTGTACAAATAAGGAAGCCGGGGTGTATAGCATAGGTAATAGGAATGCAGGTGATGAAAATGGGGACTAGATACCCGGAGGAGAAGAATAATGAACATTTCTAATGTAGAGTCGGCTGGCTTGGATGGGCTTCTGGTTTACGTGGGTGGACGATTTAGAAGAGATTTTTTGGCGAAAAAAGCGATTATACATAGGGAAATTGATCAAAATCAAACGCGCTACGATACTGTTCTAGACTGACTGACTGATGTAATACTTAGTAAAACTGTTCTATATCAAAACCGTTCTGACGTCAATATTTATAAAGGAAATGAGAGTCAAAACCAGAGTGACGTACTATCTTCGCCCTCTCTCGCTGAAAAGTATGACAGAGTACCGTCTGTCGATCGCGCTGGCGCTGCAGCTTTTTTCGAACACAACGCGCGGGCGACGATGGCGGACAACGGCGCCGGCCCTCCTGCTCGCTGCCCTGATGCTGGTCCTCGCCACCGCGTAGTACCTAGACCCTGTCCACGGGGGGTTGTCTGAACGACAGCGCAGCCGCGAGGGTGTGCTTCGCGTCGAGCCGCTCGATCGAGGGAGCCGTCGCGGCGCGTCGTCCCGCCCCGGCGACGAGCCGGTGGGGACCGCCTCGCCGAGACCCCCTCCTCCCGGCCGCGGCCGCCGGCGGGAAGGCCGTCGCCGACGCCGGCGCCGTCCCTCCGTCGCTCCCCGTCGCGCGCGGGGGGGGGAAGAGGTTCCTCCCGCTCCTGCCGCCGACCCGGCCGGCGCCACCGTGGGGGGGAGCGCCTCGCGCCGCGGGCGAAACCGAGCGCTTGGGCCCCGCTCCCCTCGCGGGCTCGAGGGGGAAGAAGGACGACGTCGAGCCGTCGCCCGGCCGGGGGGGCGACGCCGCGAGCGCTGCGGACGCGACCGAGATCGCGGGAGGCGATCGGGCTTTCCCCATCTCAAGATGGCACAGTGGGCAGACTTGGATATTGTCCTCGCCCAGGAGCCGGAGGAACAATCGTTCCTTTTTGAGATTGAGGAGAAGGCATCTTGGAGTGATAACGAGATGCAGACCGTGGGTCCGATCGAGAGTGGTCGTGATGGCGATTATGCTGCCTTTTTGGACGACGACTCGAGCGAGGGCCGCAATCTCCTGGCCTTAAGGTTTGAGAGACTGAAGGCGGATCTGAGCGTCTAATCAACAATCAACTCAGGGGGGGGGTGCAACAAGCCCAATGAGCAAACGCAAAGGGAGGAGGAGAACAAGG
>JALLPA010000988.1:0-14908 GCA_036939895.1 Thalassiosira exigua
TTATTACGGACCTACCGGAGAAGCCTTTCCCCGCTCGGCGGCTTCATGGCGCCTTGAACGCCGCCAGGACGGCTGACAAAGCAATGGGAGCCCGGGGGCGCCATGGTTGGTTGGTTGGTGGGTGGGTATGATCCGTACCTACGATGCCTACCTCTATCTACGCTATGTACAGTAGAAACTCGCGCGAAGAGCCGGTTCGCGCGTGAAAATCGGTGAAAACAACAAGAAGCGAGGGCTGTGTAAGCGCTCGTGGCGTCATTTTTTGTTGATCACTTGAAGGGCGTTCTTTTTTGTACCAATTCCTACTCGTAGATTTTTCTATTTGTATTCCTCTTTTCCATCCGGAACCCAAACCAGTCTCCGGCTCCTCCCCGGTCCTCTGCCCCTCCTCCGCCAACACGCTTGCATCCATGGGGCCTTCCGCCCCCTCCTCGCCCTCGACCTCTGCCAGGATGTCAACAATGCTACTGGAGCCTTCGTCGTCATCAACGGTCCCGACGATGTCACCACAAACCTAATAATGAGGTCAAGGTTGTTGGTCGTCAACAACTCTGCTGTCTGAAACTGGAAAAAAGTGAAAATGATGAGGTGCAGGCCGGTCGGGCGGGCGGACATCATTGCCTCACTTGTTTAGAGGATGGCGCAGGCTTCTGCGCCTGTCATGCCTTGCATCGCATCGCCTTGCGTGAGGACAGCGCGGGGACCGATCCATTCTTTGGTGTCCTGGAAGTAGGGGTGGCACCAGTAACATAACCGTTTTTTTGTCTAGGGGTTTTCAAACATGCTTATTAAGATTTGGCTATTTTTTTTTAATAAATTGACCAGAACCCATTTAACGGGCACCCAAAATCCAAAAAAATATGGAAAACGGTGGGTAGAATCGTTATTTTTTCCCCCTTTTTTTGCCATGATTCCTCTAGATTTCGTCTTGAAACAACTAAATTAAGGTGGTTGGGGTTTTCACATATGCTGTGTATCTCTTCAAAAATACCAAAATGCCACGAACGGGCGCCAAATAGGCGGTTTTCGGGATAATTTTGCCTATTTGGTAGGGAATAACAGTTTTCCAGCATATTCTTCATTACTGTGCTAGCATTGATTAACACAGGAGATACAGTTGCTAATCAGAGAGCAAATATCACATAGTACAACAGATTCAATAAAGTGTATTACTAGGTAGTTGCTGTTTAACCAGGTGATGTAAGTCCTGCCTCCATGCTCGGTTCGTGTATGTGTCGGGGTCCCAGTCCAACTTTTTCAGCCATTCCTTGGTCCGTTTACTCTCCCCACGTGTCACATACTCTTTATTCCATTCAACTTCAATTGTAATATAATAGGTTTCCTCTTTGAAAAGTTTCAACACTTTACCCCGGCACCACTGCAGCATTTCCTGACCCTCGTCCGTGTACTTGAAGTACATGTCAATCCGCCACGACCCAATCCCAATGTCACCAATTGGTACAGTAGCTCGCTGCATCTCCATCAGCTGGTCTCCAAATCCGTTGCTTTCCAAACGATCTCTCTCCATCATTGCCCGTAAGCGCAAATTCTCCTCCTTCACCTGCCGGTTGCTTTCAAGTGCAATCAAGTCCGCAGAAGCATCTCCAAGTTTGAAATGATTCTTCCGGCGTGGTAGATTGACGGGTGGATCGTCCGGTACCTCTTTGCGATCGGAAAGCGGTATTGCTTGAGTAGCTCGAGAGAAGTGTAAGCTCTCCCTCTTTGGACCAAGGGTGGTGTGCCTCTAGCCATCCTAACCCAAGATACCGGATCAAAATTTGCTCCTTGACGAACTTGTACTGATCCTTCTTTTTTTAGCTTCGCAAATTCGTCAAGCGCCTCCTCCCTTGTCTTCCAGCAGCGAGGCAAACCATATTGCTGGTGGAGGTAAGACACATGGATCGTATCCTTCTTCGCACCTTCCATCTTTGTTTCGAACTCTGCCTGCTTCTTTTCCCTCTTGCGCTGGCGCTGGCGCTTTATCGCTGCCCGGAACTTTGTCCGTGCAGCCTCTACATTCGTTTTGCTGAGAGCAAGGATTGCATCCTGCAACTTTTCAGACAAACGGTGCCAGCTGCCAAGACGATCTCTATTTTGATCCTCTTCAACGCTAGATCTACCCGTGACCAAGGCAGCGTTGTTGCGTCTAAAATCTCCGTTGTATCGCGATTGGCCAAGCCCGCAAGCACTGTGGAGATTGATACGTCCGAACTCCGAAAGGATCTGGGTCATGGTCGCGAACCCACCCTCCGAAGGATTGTTGTTCGCGCGCACACCCAGCGACGCCTCCCTCTCCTCGTCCGAGAGCATCTTCTGACTCCACTTCCCGTCGACCGAAGACAAGTAGTGGTGCGTTGCTTTTGTGTTGTCCTCGAGCTCCATCAACATTGTTGTGCCGATGCCGGTGGCGAGCTCGATGCAAAACTCTGTCGTCTCTCGATTCGACTGCAGCGTGGGCCAAAAAAGTTCTGCAATTGCCTCATCAATCGCCAGCACGCGGTCCTTCTTTCGTTGGCTTCCCACGACGTTTCCTTCCTTCTCCTCTAAGTAGAAGTTCAAGTACTTGTCGAACTCCGGCAGCTCGTCACGAAGTGGTGAGAAGATGTTCATGATGAAGTCGTGCTCAAGCAAAAGCGATCCGTCGGACTGCACCTTTTGCATCGCTTCGTGCAGCAGATCAACCACCCTTCCCATCGACTTCTCCCCCCAGTCACAATCTGCCAGAGTTTCCGTGTTGCCCGCGAGCCAACGAACAGGAATCACAACGGCCAAGTGCAGGATTGATGCGACACGAAGCATTGCAATCACTTGCATCGAGCCAAGCGCGACAAACAAGCTGTCTTGGAGGATGTTCTCACCGAACTCGAGCTCCTTGGCCAGAAAGTTCAAGATGTCCTGGCGCTGATCGTAGATCGGCAAGGCAGCCTCGAACGCGCTGTCCTGCCTGTTGCCACCAAGAGCTCGAATCACAGGCAGCCACCTCTTGCCGGGATGGAACTCCTCCTTCCAGTCCTGGTATTCGTCGCCATGCCCCTTCGGGTAGTTGCACGTCACATTGCATTCCTTATCAACCTGCCTGTTCAGTTCGCTCAATTTGCAGGTGACTCGCAAAGGGAATGGGATGAGAGCAAGGTCGTCTTTCATATGATTGCCCAAATGCCTGGCCAGAAAATTTTCGACAGCGCCTAGCCAAACACACCGCAGGTGATGAAAGCAGTTGCCACGGAATATCTTCAGCTGCTCCTGGGACATTCCCTTCTCTCGCGCCTTTTCCATGAATAGTTCCATCAGCTTGTCTCCCGTCGACTGGGCCGTGTTGCAAGTATCATGGCTCAACGTGCCACCCATCATTCGGCTCGGGTGCAGATCTTTCCCCTCCGGCACGCACTCGAGCAGCAAGGACAAGTCCGGATCATCGCGGTAGACCTCATTGATGAACGCCCTTAATTCGTCAAGCATCTTACCGGATTCTGCAAATGATGCAATGATGGCTTTGCTCTGCGATACGGCGGTGCCATCTGGGCAGATGATCGACCCGTTGAGGCAGACGGTCCTCAGCTCGTCGTCTGCGTCGAGGAGGCCCATGACAACATTGACGATCGAAGTTTGGCGTCGCGATGTCTCGTCTGTGTGGAGCTGCTTCCACTCCTTTGCGTTGCCCACCTGGATGGCGGCAAGATATTTGGTGACGAGCGACAGCGCTGTCCGGAGGTTCTTGATATGTCTCAAGCTGGGGAGCTCTGTCACGATGTCATGATGTGGGCAAAAGGACCGGGCGGCCGCGTAGATATTGGACTGGATGCATGACGGTGGAGTGCGATTTGCAAGCATCTCCAAGATCAATTTGTCAACGTGCGGTAGCCACTCCGCGTGTGCGCCTGTGTGGAACATTATAACAACAAATACCAAGGTTAGCCAAAGTGACTACCGAATATCAAGGTTTGTTCGCCTGGATATAAAGGTTGGCAGATGACTCACCTCTCTTCTCGTTCTTCACCCAGTGCTTCCTCACATACCGGGGGCTCATCTTCTCAACCACGTCTTCGTAGTAGTGGTCCATGTACTCGATGATGCCTTTGTAGTTGGTTCTTTCCTCGTCAAACTCCACCTGCATCAAGTCAATGGCCTGCTCGTACTCGTCGACTTTTTCTAACATCTCCTCTCCTCGACCCTGCTCATCGCGGATATCATCATGTAAATTATCGCAGGACTCCTTGAAATGCTGGATCTTTTTGGCCATCTTTGTTGCCCGTTGCTTCAGCTGCACCGCCGCCTGGTCGGCCTTCTTCGTCGTCCTCCCGTTCTCCGCCATCTCGTCCAGCATCTCGCTGAACATCTCCCGCATCCCGACCACCAGCAAGTCCATCTTCTTCAGCTGCTTATTCTTTTTCTCGATTGCTTTGGCATGCATCAACGCCTGCCTCCTCAAGGCGGCCTTATTCTTGCACTTGAGGTTGAACAGCTCATCCTGTTTCTCCCGCGAGAGACGGCGATTCTCCCCCCGGAACCGCTCTGCTTCTTCGCAGTTGTGTTCCGACGCCTGGTGCGATTCCTTTGTGAAATGAAAAAGGTGAGATTGACAATTTAAGCCAACATTCAAAAGCAAATCGAGGGGTCTCACTTCTAGCTCCTTTTCTAGCTCCCTAACCACCTTTGCTTGGGCCTTCTGAGCGGTAGACAGCCCCTTCCGGTGCTGTCTGTCCTTCGCCGCCACTTCCCTTCCATGCTGCTTTGCGAGCGCTGCTATGTCGTCATCTTGCTCTTTTTTTATTGCGATCACAGCTCTCACCGCGGAAACCCCGAGCTCTACGGCAATATGTTGCATCTCCTTCTTCACCTCAGCCAAATCCTCCTCGTGCTGCGCCTCGAGGGCGGCCATCGTTTCCTTCAGCTCCGCTTCCGCACGGATCCGCATCTTCCGTTCTTCCCGTGTTTCCCGCCTCGCCGCACGCACAACGTCCGCCTGCTCTGCGTTCTTCTGTTGGAGCTTCGCCGCCTTCTTTTCCGCATTCTCCATGCCCTTGAGGGCGTCGGCCTTCTTCGCCAAGGCGGTCTCCTTCGCCTTCTTCTGTCTTGCCGCAGCGATCTTGGCGACCCGTGCCTCCTCCGCGAGCTCTGCCTTGGTGGGCCTCCTTGGCCGTTGACGGCGGAAGCCATCTCCTCCCGCGGCTGCAGCGGCATCATTCGCTCCATTGCTGTGTGGATTGTCTCCCCCCCATCTCCAGCGGGTGGTGGCGCTCCCCCCCCACCTTCGTCCACGTCACCGTCACCGTCGACCCCGGCTGCTGCTGCTGCTGCTGCCCGTGAAGATTGAGCCCGGCTGGTGTCCTTTCGATTAGTGCCGGGCGCCATTCTGTTGACATTACGGCCCAACTTGCGCTTGGGCCGTTTGCCCTTGAATCCCCCTTTTTTCTTCGGCGGAGCTGCTGCTGGAGGTTCCTCACCAGGTGCATCCTCTCCTTCCTCCCCAGAACGTCCTTCCTCCATTTTGACTGCCTCCCGCGCGCGGCCGACCGAGACGTTGAGTACGGCACGAGAGCGGCACGGCGACCTCGGTCCGGGTTGGGGCTCGAGGAATTACTCGGGGGGGAGGCGCGTCGTCGTGCGCTGACGTCGTCGTGGATTCGACGTCCTCGAACGTCCTCGAACCTCGCAGGGCTGTTCCGACCAAACACAAAGCCGCCTGCGCGATTGCCCGTGCCTACTTCGTCCTGAGGGGTTGACGGCGGATTGGAGACAATGAGGGCTTGTTGGGAGAGCGTCGTGAACAGCAACGGCCGTCGTCGAAACGGCACGCCGTCGTGCGTCGTCGTCGTCGTCCTCGAACCTACTCGAACCTCGGGGGTCCGGCCGGCTGTTCCGACCGGACACAAAGCCGCCCGCGCAATCGCCCAGCGATCCGGTCGTGCGAACGACGTCCCGAGGGGCTAGCGGCGGCCTGGAGGCAATGAGGGCTTGAAGGGATGGCCTCGAGACCGGAGGAGGGGACGTTGCCGTCGTCGACGCCGGCGTTGTGCTGGGAGACCTCTGCTTTGTATACACTTTTTAGGGCGATTGGACCCCCCCTTCCAAAAATCCGGCAATGCACGCGCACGCCGAATGCATGCCCCCGTGCGCGTACATCGGCGGATTGTACAAAGGAGTTGATCCAATATCGGCAGACTGTATACAAGGGGGCGAGCTAGGGCGGGTGAGGTGAAGGTGCGATCGGCGATCCAACGCAAAAGCGGCAAAACGGCGGCCGGCCGGTCCCCTCTCCCGAGGGACGATTTGCCGATATTTTTGGACTGACGGCCAGACGAAAAAAAGGGAAATGGCGGGAACGCACGCGCACGCGCAAGCATGTGTTACCAGTGCCACCCCTACTCACATGAAACTCCTCCAGCCGTGACAGGAGCGTGGGGTGTAAGACCCATAACTTGCTGCCGTAGAACAGCATGTTCTGTACCACCACGCCGTAGAATACCCCCCAAACCCTGGGTGAGGCCTGTTCCCCCCGCAGCTCACGGTTCACCCAGGCCCAGCACTTTCGTGCCTTCACTAGGTTCGCCCACACTGCCTGGGCGTCATCATGTCTTGCTGCGGCAGCAGATGCCCGAGGTACTTGAAGACCTCGACCTTCCCCAGCACATCACCTCCGGCCATAAACTTCTGGCACAACACTAGTGCTGACCTCGTCCCGGCCTCCAACTGGCGCCGTCGCTCGCCAACCTCCCGACATTGCTTCATTGCTTCGTCCCCTTGTGTCTCCACCCCTCCCACAAACTGTCCTTCTAAAAATGGTTCAATCTTGTAGGCACGTGGGCGGTAGACGGTCAAGGTCTGTATAGGCAGAAATGTTTCTGCGAACAAAAAATGCATTTGTGATGCTGTACAGGTTTAAATGAACCTCTCCATGTGCAACTTGTGATCAGCACACGTCGTCGAAAGCATCATACCCATACACAACACCTTATGCCCATAAGCATTCTACATGTGACCGGACGTGATAATGTGTGTGTTTTCTCAGATTCGAAAGACGAGTTATGCATACGTTGGCATGCAATCAGTTTTCCATTCGTGGAACGGATGGCAGACAGAACAATTGCCAAAATGAACTACATAACGAGTTGTGGTTTGTGAACGGACAGGATTCCACAAATTCATATATCCTCACACAGAGAAGGGGAAAGGAGAAGGAGGCAACTATAGATAGACACAGCAGTAACTTGTTAATTGACTCAATCACTGATAGATAATATTTACCAATACCAGGGCAATTCGGATAAAAGCTGGATTTATATACATATGGGCCCAGCAAAGACACCAGAACCAGATATCAAGCTAAAGACTTTGTATTTCACACCTAGCAAAAATCATTCTCTCGCAACAAGTTCCAGAACTCCTTCAATGTCACTGACTCAATTACCTTGCATGTTTTTCTTAAAAGTGAAGAAGCGGTGAACTTGTTGCAAATTAGAAAATCACAAAATGAATTGCCAATCGCAGCAAGCATCAGGTGAACTTCAGTTCAAACCTCTGAGTAAAAAGGGCTAAAAAGGCTGTGACAAGAACACCCAATCAAAATCAAGAGTCATGGATCGTTCATACCTTTAGCAAATTTCGCAGTTGACTAGCAAACTAAGATAATTCTGAACTCTAAAAAAACTTACTTTAATGATAGTAACGGAGCGAATGAGTAGATAGCATCTATCGTACACCATATGGCATCTTTGATAAAAATGGATGAAAATGGTATGTAATATATGACAAGATTCGTGACAGTCAATTTTGTCAGTGGTTTATTACTTACTGGAGGTTGATTGGGGCAGAGCAGTTTTTTGTGTCAAAGCTAGAACATCTTTAAATAGATTGTAATCTTAGCTTTTGTTTGATATGCGATACCCCTATTAAAATACTCAGTTTTGCCAAGGCAATTAAGCGTGAACATGGGTCTTCACATTAACATGCGGTCCCTTCTGATTAGCTGGGCCACTGGGATCCCAATGGCCCAGCTAATTGAAAGGGTCCTCGTCTTAATAGAAGACCCATGTTCACGCTTAATTGCCTTCGCAAAACTGCCTAATTAATAGGGGTATCGCATATCAAAAGAAAGCTAAGATTACAATCTTTTTCAACATGCTGTCCCAGCATAGATCTTCCACATTTGAGGCACATGAGTCCTGTTTTGTACTCGAAACTTTTAAAGGTGCAACGTCATTTCCAATTATGCATATCCAGATAAACAACCACTCCAGGATCAGTCGGCCTCATTCCGCCCAGTCAATTCGAATTGGTCGGCCTAGTAGGTCTTTACCATTTAGGGAGGCCGCTTTGTCGCAAGCCTCCGCTTTCCAAAACTCAGCATACCCACTTCCAGGAGACAATGTTATTTAAGGCGTGTGAAATTAGTGAATGCAGGAAGCAAACTTGGTGCAAAAACTCTTGGTGCAAAAACTTACCAGCCCTTAAAGTCGCCACTATCCTGATGATACAGCCATCGTACAGCCTTCAACTCCGCCTCCACCTTCATGAAAAATTTCGTTATTGCCTCGTCGTCTATGTCGTACGACAGATTCCCGATGAACAATTTGCAGCAACCCTCCGGCTTGGCGCTCATTTCCCTCTTAGGTGCACCACCGCCGGCGTTCGCCGCCTTGCCCCCGGTGATCTCCCGGCTCCGGGGAGGCCAGTCGCTCTCTTCCCCCGGCCGCACGGGGGCGTAATTGATCTTGATCGGGCGCCCCATCAGCTCCTTTCCGTTGAGGTTCGACATGGCGTTCGCGGCGTCCTTGGAATTTCGCACCTCGACGAAGGCGCTGCCGTAAAATCTCCCGGTCGTCTTGTCGGTGATCCACTTGACGTGTGTCATGCAGTATTGGAAGTGGGCGTTCAGCGATGGCTCGTCTACCTTAAATGGAAGATTCCCGAGGAAGAGGCGAGTGATGCCCTGAGGGTTGTTCTTGCACGGTTTGTTTTTGTCTTTCTGCTCGCTTTCGTTTGCTGTGTTGGTACCGTTATCGTCATGGGAATTCCCGATGTCAAGAGCTTCTACGTCGCTTTGTTCCTTTTCCTCTTCGTCGACGTTGTCCCTATTGTCCTCTTTCGATTCCCTCTTCCTTTCCTTTTTCTTGTCCTTCTTCTGTTTCTTCCCACTTCTTTTTAACCCATCATCCTCTACTGTGACACTTTCCCTGGATCGCTCAGACTTCGACAATTTGACAACGCCATCAGCATTCAAGGTAATCCTCTCGTCCTTTTCCAACAGCTTGACTGCCAATTTGAACTGCTTCTTGGCAGCCTTGTCGAACTCATCTGCTCCACTAGAAGGCAGATTCGATTCATTCAGCACCTTCGAACGCAGAAGCTTCAAATCAATTGACTTTCCATTATCTGAGGCGCGAATGGCAGCTATGATGCTGTCACCATCAATGGCGTCGGCATCAATGGATTTTCTCTTGCCCATGATTGTGTCGAACGATGCCTGGCCGACCGCTGGGACTAGTGGACGGCGGGGAGCGGGCAGCGCGGGAATGGCGATGGCGAGCGTCGTCGGTCCACAGTAATAGATCGAGTTGGGGGTTGGGGACGCAAATAATGGCAATTCACCCATCCAGCTCGACCATAGCAAACTGATGGTTGGCGCAGGGGGCGGCTCTTATGATTATTTAGAATTCGATATTGGCCCTAATAAACATGAAAATAAGGTAAGCCTGGTGCACGAACCCTCGTATTGTTATGACGTGTTTAAAAAATGGTCTAAACATGAAAAATCATCATGTAAAAGTTTAAAAATAAATGGTTGATTTACGAGAAAAGAGAAAAGTTTTATTAATTTTGTGCTCGCATCCCCGACCCCCGTACCCCGACCCGGTCGACCCTCATCAGTTTTGTGATGGGATGATTTATTTTTACCTCATTCACCCCCCCCACCGGTGATATCAACCCGCCCAGGGGTAACAACTAGGTATGAATATCGATGCGTAAAGATCGATGACCTTGTGCCGTACTTATGTACGGAGCCATTGTGTTTTGTACTACCATATCTGTGCGTATCTTAAAACACTTTACCTCCCGATAAATTATTATGACGTCATTTATCTTCATTTTTTGCCACAACGGGGAACAAGGGTCTTTTAAGCCCGTTTCATACCCCAAGGTGATGAGGTCAACAATTGTCATAAATAGTGGTTGCCCCCAACACCAAACCAACCCCACTTTCGGTCGATCGCCGCGCATCGCTCGCCCATCATCTCATTCATCATGCGCATGCCGCGCCGTCATGGCCTTGCTTGGTTTATGTTGGCATCGTAGACGTCTCCTCGAAGGAGGATACGGCCGAGCGCGACAGCCGGAGCGGCACGGGGGCGAGAGCGGCGGTTGGGGCGGTAGTAACAGCGGCCGCTGACGCGTCGATGGGTCGAGGGCGAGGACAGGACATTGAACGGAGGCGAGTGGTTCGTCGCCGTCACGCAGATCTCAGGAAGTTCCAAGCGACAGCACCCTTGACACCATAGGTACCTTGCGGGCTCGATCGGAGCGTTCCACTTCGTGTACCTTGAACTTGACTGCCTCGTGTACCCCTTGGCACGTGGTCGGCGTGTAGTTGACAGGCCTTGATTCATTTGGGTGATCATCACTACTGCATTGGGGGGCAGGTGGTTCGAGCGATTACACGTGGACCGTTGATTCATGAACTTGGCTTGCAAGAGGATGTCCATTTTTACCAAGTGCAAGGATCGTACCATCTGGGCCCACTTGTTGTTTGGATATCATCTTGTTTTAGCCCTGGCGATTCTACTCAGTTCTGTTTCCATCCAAGCGTTTTCTCTACCGCGACAAATCCGATTACGGAGTGGGTTTCCGGAGGATGATCTTGCCATTTCACTTGTCATGGCCAAGGAGCTTATGAATCCGTTGGGCATCTCGCACAAAAACAACTTGGTTGTAGCAGAGAACATTGAAACGGGGAAGCGAGTAGGTTGGGCGCAGATTCGTCCGTTGGGATATGCTGGCGCTGTCAAATCGCTCAATCCTTCTCGGTTTGAAGACGATGATATTGACAAAACATCACTGTCCCGCAGTCTCAGAGACTCGCGATCAACCCGTTTCATTGAGGAAGATGTCGAGGAAATGCTGTGGGAGGAATTTGAAGAAGATCCGACTGATTTTCCCAATGGGCTCGCCTCCCTCCCCTGGACGAAGGAATATCAAAGCGCATCCCAAGCCGCTACGAACCGACTGAGGCGCCGCCAGAGAATGCTCGAGAGAGAGCTTGCCGCCCGGGATCAAATATTCGAACTGTCATCTGTTTATGTCGCTCCTGAGTGGAGGAACCAAGGAATAGGATCAACTCTCGTGGATAAAGTATTGGAGCAGCACCTCAAAACAAACCAACGGGGTAGGAATATTTATGCCTTGACATTAGCAAAATCAGTCCCGTGGTATGAACCTTTTGGTTTTGTTCGGGAGAAACGGATTCCAAATGCCATGGCAATGGAAATTCAGGTTGGGAGAATGATAACAACCTTGCTTCGAGAGGAAATTGTATGCATAAGAATTACTCTTTAGATAGCATACTTGGCGTAAACAATGTCACGGCAATGAACCAAAAAGAGACTTGCGAGTTGCGGTGTTGTTGAAAGATTTTTCTTCCACTGGAAAACACCTCGCAACGGGGGCAACTTTCGGGGGAAATCACCCGGTGCCAGCTTTTTGTCAGTTGATGTACAGTTAGTCCCTCAGTGTCTGTGAATTTTTAATCCATCAGACTATTGTAGGCAATAATATGTTGTTGTCAATCGCCCAGCACCTTGCCAATGATCTCTGACAACTCAGTGTGTGGTGTTGAATCCCCGCCACATAGTACCCAAAATGTCAAGAAGATGGGCAAATGGTGCTTTACCGCAGCCCTGGCCGGCCCGGCAACCAGGGACATCCCTGCACCACCCACCACCAATGATGCCTCTCATCCATTCGGAGTGGTAGCTCCGGCAATGAGCTATTATGGGCGGCGTGAGGGTCCCCGGTCTTCTCTTATCGACTTTGTCTGGCGTGGACCAAATCATGCCAATAGAAGGTGTGACAGGATGTAACACGGCTCAATTGCACAGATCAATTTTATCAGCTATTGATTCGTTGTAGTGGTAATGGGTTAGATGTGCTGGGGGGAATGTTAAGGGAGCATTTGTCCTCCAGCAGATGGTGCCATGGTGCATGAGGTGCCATGATAGGTGGCTGTAGGTGGTGAATGTTTTTTGTGGTTGCCCAATGTTGTATTTATGAGGGATGATATTGTACGTAGAATCTCATACTAGAATACAATGAAAACTGTACATCAGTGTGCCTGTATGTTTTCATATTTAGACGCAGCAGCTCTGACCTTCTCATATTTTACTGTGTCGTGCTCTTTTCAGTGCATACCATATGTGCCATAGTTCAGTTAGAGAAGAAATAATCTTTGGCCTTTGGTAGGGGGGCGGGTTCCGCCTCCCCCCCCCTATTTAAGAATCACCGTTGGCAAGTGGCAGCAGATTGCAACCATGCTATGTATCTGCTTGGAAAAGAGGATGAGGTACCATAGTTCACTTAGAGAAGAAAAAATCTTTGGTTGGGAGGGGGGCTCCCCCACCCCCCCCCCCCGTCTTCACGAAAATTTTGATGCTATCAGAAAATATATGTGGTGTTCGAAAAGAAGGATGACGAGGCCTTGGTTGTCCCCCCACCACCCATCTCCACGGCCTCGCCTCCGGCTCGGCCGGGCCAAGAAGATATTTTTAGAAAAAGTTGGAGACGGCGATAGCAAAGTGTGACAATGGGAAAATGCAAGGGAGGTGCAAGATACAGGGGGAGAACTCTGCAAAGAGATGGTCCATCTTCCTCGTTTCTTTTCCAAACAGATCTATCCTTTCGTTGAAGCTTGGATAAAATTCCTTTTACGTACGTACATTTATCTTTGCCTACCTACTTGTCTATCTTATGTACATAGGGTCACATTTTTATTTTTTACGAAGGAAGGGATCGGACGAGTTCATCACACTCGGCCTTCAGTGGGAGCATGAGGTGGAGAACGGCTTGATAATGATAAAACCACCCTCGTCAAGACATTGCGAGTTTCCTGCGGAACTTCAGCACTTGTCAGAACCTGTCGGTCAGTCGCTCGCGGCGAATACGGGGCAGATAGGACGTAGAAAAAGACAAAGCAAACACGAGCTCGGGGGTACATCACCGGGCTTGTCGCCATGGTTGCCACCATCAAAAGGGGGGCCGTCATCGTCAAAGCTTTGGGGTTTGGGGAATAGATGGATCACGTAGGTAGGCCATCTTAAAATCTGTTTAAATAGTGCCTTACCGACCGAAATTAGCAATTGTTTAGTTCAGGGAAGGTAAAAATCTAGCGAAAAGCTAGCAAATCGATGTGATAAGTTCAAAAAGATGAGAATTATGATTTATTCTAAAGAGCCCTACTGTGGAAACACTTCTTTGATTCTCGAAGATGGATCTATGTTCCAGAACATTCTTCAAATGTTCTTTAGCCATCCTCGTTAAACCTCAGCAATCATACACAAAAGTTGGATATGACAGAGGAGATTAAAAAACAACACAATCCCTCAGAGAAACGTCCAGGGACGTGCAGATCTTTCCCCTGTCAGTACCAACGAGATTGAGAAACTTCTTGTCGGACCGCTAAATGTTGCACACTTTCATTGGTGCATCAAGCTGATATTGTCTCAGCTGGCGGATGCCCTCACCGTTCACAAAATGATCCACGGGGGATTCTGTGAACGGTATTGCAAGATTGCCCCTTTGTTGTCACACCTTGGTTGAAGAGCCGCACGTGATTGACCGACCAAAGCTTCAGCAACAGCTGCCATTTTCACTGATGCTAGCGGAATCGTGTTGGATGGCAGCTTGATGTGTGTGGATGCATTGCCTCCTCGTGAGATGGGTGAGGAAGGACATCGTCTTTAATGGAATCAGAGCTGGAGTGTTGCACAGTGATGCCAAAGAAACTGCCGCCGTGCTGCAATCAGCCATGTCATCCCCCATTGGTGACGGCTGTAGAAGCTGTGACCCAAATACATTTTACACTTGCACGCAGTTGTTTGAATTATTTCTGATGTGGAGGATGGTATTACGTGCCCGGCAAAAAAAACGTGGTTTGATATTGGATTGTTCGAAGCGCAAAGGCCATGTTGCTGTGCAGCACGGCGCAACAGTGCACAGCCAAAAAAGGATAAATGCCTGCATCACAAAATTAGTTGCTACAGACTGCAGAGACCCAACAGCTGGTCCTTGTGGGATTTGGGATAGCAGTTCATATCCGTCACACGGATAGTTATGTGGCTAGGTGCATACTTGGTATGTGCTCACACTGCCAATGTTTTGCAATAATTGCACATGGGAATGCAATCTCACTCCAAGCACAAAGTTGCACAATGTAGGCACAAATAACAATGCAAAGCCGAAAAAGGGTAAACGGCTCACACACAACAAAATTACTCCCGTGTCTGCTACAGCAACATAAGTATCGTATTGTATCGTAGATATTACAACGCTCGGGGCACCATAATATTATGATGTCCAACAGGCAACAGGCGTGATTAATGGATAGTTATGTGGGTAGATAAATATCCCTTCTTTGCAGCATCCGGTCCCATTCTACCTTAGGTACCTATTGATTTCGGCAGATTTTGGCCTAATAACCACTACAAACTGATTTTGGCTGTGTCGTTTCTCTCTATGTTGTGTCCGTCCCAGCCATCCCCAGCTAGTTTATGTAAGAGCGATGTATCTTCAATAGCCCAAAAGTAGATGCTAATACACAATACTCTCGATGTAATGGGTATCAAACGATTAGCTCGTAGATCGTTACGAGGGAGCAGGGTAGCTAATCCTACTCGAACGCTGTAGATGTAGGCAAAGACTT
>JALLPA010000989.1:0-12254 GCA_036939895.1 Thalassiosira exigua
GTGGGACGAGGACGGGGACGGGGACCGCATTGACGACGGATGGGGGCGATTTCAGTGGGCAGACGACGTGTGATGAGAGGTGAGCTGACGTTGTTCTTGGGGTTTCGAGCTCACATATTCAATACTAATTCCTAAATACTTTTTTTCCATTTCCCGCCATTTTCCAGTCGTTTCCGCGATAATTGGCGATGCGCGCCATTTTATATTGGACATGCACGGTTGTAGCGATTTGTACTGACTGAACAGAGGAATACGTAGCGAAAGTTATTGGTTCAAAATAAAGCTATCGGTTCAAAATAAATAAATGCTCGTACCTCCCCGACAAGGCCATTGACCCCCTCGACAAGGCTGGGTCCATGATCAAGCTCAATGACAACGGAACCGACTACGACCTCCCCGACAACTTCTTCGTCGTCACCTACAACGACTTCACTTGGGTCGTGCCCGAGCTCTCGGACATCCCCATGGGGAAGTTGGATCGGGACAAGAAGGCCAAGTTAATGCTACTCGAAAAGGACGAGGCCTAGGTATAGGGACAGGACGCAGCAGTTCAGGCGTTGTCCAGGGCGATACGGAGAGCAATGCCGGGATTGAGGGATCGGATGAAGCCGGTATAGACATTCATGGTGTTCTTCGGGCCCACGTGAGTTTGCATCCCCAGCTGTGCCTTTGCGTCGCTTCGCGTTGTGGCGTCGTATCATCGTACCCGCTCTTACGTGCCATGACCACCCTTTGAAACAGCAGGGGTGACGACAAGGCATATTACGGCAAGGAGAAGGGCATCATCAGGTGAGTTGGTGTGCGGCAATTTCCTGCACGATCGCGTGTGCGATGGCCGAACGTTTCTCGGGCTAAGCGCCAGCCTCATTGGTTGGAGAGTGATAGATGCTCGTCCAATCGTTGATTGGAATGTTCAGGTTGAAAAAGATTCACTGATCTAGTGTCAATGAAATGTTGATTTGGCTGCCTTTCGTTCAACGAAAGAATGAGCAATGAAATTAGTCGGACACCTTTGTCAGGATGGGTTGATTGCTAACCAATGATTGAATTTTTACAGACAATAATACGCCACATACCATTGCATAAGACTACCTACGAACATCAGCTTGTTTCAAAATAGTTGCCATTCTGACTTATTTCCGCAGCTTCAATGGTCAAGCTAAAGCACAAAAGCTCTGTGCCTTTAAATCAGTTCCCATTTTTGTGAGCCACGATTAAAGTTAAAGTAGTAGCTCTCTCCCCAAATAACGAAGCTCTTGGGCACTTAGACAGAGAAGCTTCCAAGTCACTCTGCTCATTTTTTCCACATTCTCGCTCGCTTCCTAGCCTCGTACCCTCAAAATTGCGTGCCAGACCATCCATAGCTTGATCCCCAAAATGAGCTCCCTCATGATGTTGTCACGCAGCAGTTGCATCCCTTGATGCAGTTGTGAAAGGCTAGCCGCAATAAGTGGGAGATAGCCGCTTGCTCCTCGTCTTTATTGACGAGCTCGTCTTGGACATCAGGGAGAGGGCTGGATCGGACCAGGGGGGTCATCGCCGTTGACGTCGGTCGTTGTCGGTGTCAGACGAAGGTGGAGGTGGAGGTGTAATCGATTATTGCTCTCCCTGCGCCACGCTTTGAGGTGCTGGCTAATGTCGTATATCACACGATCCTACTCAGACAAACAAGTAATATGCGGGAATGCTTCAAAGATGCATTGAGGAGCAAGTTGATGTCGGGGAGGCCAAGGAGAGGTTAGCCGCGGCATGATATTGCAGCGGATTTAAGGTAAGGGATGTCGGTGAACGTGAGAGGAGATTGGCGATGAGTTGACGTTGCCCATAACGCTCTCAGGTGCCAAACGGTGAAAAAACCTACGTAGCTCTGTGGTATGTTTTCTACGTAGGGGGGGGGGGCACGATCAGCGTCATTGGAAAGTCTCTTATGACAGGCACGCCACCCAGCGCCGGCTTGACTGGCCCTGTGGAGAATTCATCGACTGCATCTGCATTCCTAAAACTACCAGCCTCGGTGTTTGTCGCCCATTAGGTGGTGACAAATTACCGCCATCTGGTGAATTGAACGCCGTTATCCGGAAATTATTTTCGGCTACAAAATTTAACCACCGGCTACACGGTGTCTATTGATTCCGACGAACTGTATTTGCGTATTGTTCGTTAATCACCAAAATCGTACAATACCGGTCACTGGTACGCATTCACCCTCCCCAAAGATCGATTATCAGTTCTGCCGGAATTACCGTTCCACACACAAGTAAACACATATTTGTGAAACGGTTGATACTTTTTCACATCGTAGCTGAGAACAATTCTCTTTTTTTACATATACAAGCCAAAAACGATACTCTTTTTTACACATAAAGTTGAAACGCCAGTTTTGTTTCGTCTTCTGCTGATTACGTTTCATGTGTATCATACACAAAACGAGTTCCTACCTACATGACAGCAATCGCCGTTTTTTCGTTTTTTTTCATTCAAAAAGCACCACGAGCAATGACATCTCACAGCGCCGCCCGCCCGCCAAGCCACGCGCCCTCTTCGCTAGAGATAGCCCACGCGCAACGCAACTCACGCCCGCCGCGCATCGATGATCTCAACTCCATCATTTTGCCACATTGACGGCGCTGCGCGTCGGCCACCACGAGGACGACAACCTCGACCATGGCGACGCCAACAATGGCGACGTCGGCAAAAGCTAGCGACAGAGGAGCACGGTAAATTTCTTGTCCCCCCCGTCTGAGCAAGCGTCGTACGCCCGGCCAAGGACGGGGGGAGAGACGGGCGAGCAACAGACGAGTGCGGTAAGTTTTTTGTTCCCCCCCTCCCCCGCCGTCACGACCCCCCCCCCTTCCCAATCACGGCAACATCGGACTGAGGCAAGAGAAAGTCAGGGACAGGGGGGGGGGGGTTGCGAGCATCGTACGACCGGCCGAGGATTGGGGGGGGGGGCGAGCGAGCGACAGACAAGTATGGTACGGTAAGTTGTTTTCGTCCTCCGCATCGTGGATTGTTGCTTCTCGTGAGCCCTTGTCCCCCCCCTTGCCATTGCAACGTAGGCCCGAGCGTCGGACGATTGACGGTCGGCAACGGGGGGATCAGCCAGTGTCGCACGACGGCTGCCTCGAGACGGGGGGAAGGAACAAGTGGACGAAGGACGAGTGTGGTGAGTTTTGTGTTCCCCCCCTCGCCCCCTGTTGCCGAATGCCCTCACAACATGTCTCTCTCTCCTTGCGACAGAAAAGCAGGCTGCAGACGGTCGGGGAGGGGGGGGAGTAACACGACAACCTTGGGGCAACGGGTGAGCAAGCGACGGATGACTATGGTAAGTTTTTTGTTCCTCCTCCTCCCCCCCCTTGCCGCCGTCGATTGCTCTCATGACCTGTCGTCTCCCATCCAACTACATGAAACAAGGCCAACGCGGGCTAGCGAGTGTGGGACAAATGGCGGCCGGGGTTGGGGGGGAAGAGGGAGTTTCGCACAACGAGCCGGGGACGGGGGGAGGAAACGGGACGAGCGGGCGTGCGAGAGATGACCAGCCGAGGAAGGGGGGGTTAGAGGCAGAGGCACAAGTAGTGTGCAAGAAGGGGCTGGGCGGCTGGGGATGAAGCCTTGGAAGAAGACAGACTAGCGAGGGTGATACAGATAATATCGTTTTTAAAGCAAATAAAATAATTATTTCAGTAGAATTCATTTGTAACATTTGTAACAACGTCAATAGTCGAGAAAAAATGATAGGTTGAGACCGGTGACTGTGGTCCGTGTTTATCGACTGTAGTGGTGTTTGGATACCGAGGCGCCGGTGTATTGTTACCGGTCGCGTCGGCAAATCAATATCGATTGTACCGGGAAAATTGATACCGGCGACCGGTGATGACTTGCGTAAAATTGTGATGATAGAATTAACCGGTATTTACCAGTGTTTATTTATCAATTTTAGCGGTGCGTAGACATGACAACTGGTAATTTTAGGGATACAGATGTGTGGGCGCAAGGTGCAATCACCGCATGGCCGATGGTCAAGGTATATATTCCACAAAGAGGGGGGTCGGAATTCTGTAGAACATGTACCTTGACTTCTGTCTGATCAGCAGTCAAGGCCCATTCAATGGATTTCGATGTGATCACAATATATTCAATGAACTACAATAATATTGACATTTTTGCGTAGTCTTATAACATATCTGATTTGCGCGACGCACGACAGACAATTTCGTCGGGTAAAAATTTCCCGCCACCGTTACAGAATGTGTGACGTCCATCTGAATACTTCAATATGTACATAGGAATGCGTAGATCCCGTAGAGGGGAGTATTCTGTCGACGCCACACAATCTGTACCGATTTTACTTCAAGCTAGCGCTCGACCCCACTTTTGTTACAGTTACAGATGATGAAGGATAACAACGTCTGTGGTAGTTATGTTTTGGGCGTGGTGGTGCGCGGTTACCGGCTTTGCCAGTGCATTGCTGCCTGTTGAGCCTGCTGATCAACTTACCGGTATCGATGTACCGATTTCCGGTAATTTTAGGGTTTGAGGTGACTTTACACAAAGAACAAAAACATCACATCTTTGACCATGCCAATGGGATGTTTCTGGTCACTTTTATGTAAAAACATGTTATGACCAAGTCACATCTACATAATTGACACGGAAGCCTGTTGCGTCACGTCGTCGTCGTCGTGTTTGTGCACGGTCTGTCCGTCGTTCACCATGACACACCTGCTCCCACGTACCTAGGTTAAGGTATCTAGATAGCAGCCTGCCGCGCGCTCCGCCCACGCGCACATCATCTTCACGCCATGTACATAGATACCTATGGTATATATGTATCGTAAGAAAGTAGACGGAAGGGGAAAGGGTCGGGAGCAGATTGCGCAGCATACCCGAGGGTTATCTCTACCGCCTTGTTGATAAGTGAGGGCGTTTTTTTAGAGATAGAGAAACCGGAAAGCCTGCCGCCGAGTACCAGAAGCGCGGCCAAACATCATGCCAACGATCTCCTTCGACAAAAATGCATCGCCGTCGATTCGCAAGCGCGAGAGGTGGACAAAGACGCTACAAAGCTAACTAATCTAAAGTCTCACTTTTTGTCAATGTTCAGATGATATGATATATGATGTATCGTATGCAATTGGTTCATAATTAAGCCTTGATAGATAGGCCATTCTCATAACATAACTGTCCACGCGCGCTCCACGCAACTTCGTATGCATCGTAAGTAGATGACTGCCGTTTCAACTGCCCACAAACTTCAACTGCCGTAACAACGCCGCTCCGTTCTTGTGTTCGCACATAGATAGGTCGTACCACGGACAGGTCGTACCTACCATTCGTACTTGTTGCACCTAATCCTCCAAGGAGGAGTTAGTACTATTGTAAATAGAGGTAGATATGAATACTTATGTATCATATGTACCATACCATACGATACATACATGTACCTATGCCTGTACAGTAGGTACCATACGATATCGTACCCCGCCCCTGGACCCTGGACTCGACCGCCGCCATCCATTTAATATGAATACGTTGGAATTCATAGATTCTATGTGACGCGTTTCGTACACCCTACATGATACTTATGATGGTACATAGGTACGTTCCATTTCCCCCGCGCGCGGTCTTGCATCGCGCGCGCAATCGTCTCAAGTGATCGTGCGATTATTTGGTGCGATCTTTGTGGAGCTGGCGGGGCCGGACTGGCCTATTACTCTCATAAAATATCTTTCCCATCGTCATAAACTTCCACAAGACCAACGCGGTTCAACATAACAATGTTCGTCGGTTACTACTTCTGCTTCTGCATCGTCGCCTACGCTGCTGTCGTCGGCGCGGGCGCATCATCGTCGGTGCAGATCCCATCTCGATCCGACGCCTTGTCAGCACTGCTTCGCCACCACCACCGTAACCTCCAGAAACAACAAGATTCCGACACATTCTCCACGCTTAACTCCATGCTATCCACCCTCACCCTCAAGCTTCCCGACGCCAAGGTCTCCCGCTCCGGCCTCGACCTGACCATCACCCAGATCGAGTGCGGGGACCTCGGCGTGTCCGACGTGCAAATATCGCACGCGGTGACGAGCGACGTCGCCCAGCGCATCACTTTGGCGGTCGACGGCGTGATCGTCTCGTGCGACTTCCGATGGGAGGTGGGGTCGTTCTTCGCCAGCGGCAGCGGCACGGGAAGCGCCGCATCGCGTCCGGAGGCGTCGTCCGTCGCATTGGACGCCGACTTCGCCTCCATTGACTTCGAAACCCACGCCCCCCACGACGCCTCGATCGGACGGTGCGCCGCCGACCTGAAAATAGCGACGCTCGAGGTGCAGGACGACGGGGGCGCGGGGTTGATGTCGGCGCTCTCTTCCGTCCTCGACGGCGTGCTGAAGGATACGATCGAGGGCGAGCTCGACAACCTGATATGCAACGAATTGCAGAGCCTAGGCGGCGAGGGGGGTGGCAAGGGGTCGCTGGACCACATGCTGGACGAGCTGTCGAACAAGATCGACGAGTATTCGGGGGCTGACGAGGCCGATGGCAACCAAAATCTGGATCCGCTTGACGCCGAGAGGAACGTAGAAATTCCCACGAACGAGGAGGGCGAGTCATTGTGGGTCAATTTCATCGAGCTGCAGGATACGATCCAAGGGCTGGCTGGTATGGGATTGGGAGAGGCGCTGGAATCCCTCCTCGGCTCCTCGCCAGAGGGTGAGCTGAAGATCAACTCCTTCCTCCGCGGCAACGTCCTGGGCGAGGACGGATTCCTCTCGATCGATCCTTCGGCGTTCCTGTCGGACGACAGCTCGGTGCTCTTCGAGCTCCACGACACTTTTACCCACACGACCATGTCGGTCGAGTCCGCCTCCGTCGGCGGATTGGACTCCTTCAAGCTGGCGGACCTCGCCAATCCCATCGGGAATCACACGCTGCAGAACAGTCTCGCCCTGGAGGAGTTGACGCTCAAGCTCAACGTGTGGGTGGTCGTGAAGGCCTCCACCAAGCCTGACGCCCTCGTCGCCGCGACCGCGGACTCCCCGCCCCTGTTCGAGAGCTTCGTCGTCGACGTGACCTTCCGCGATGTGGAGATCGACTTCGCGCTGCTCATGGGGATCAACACAGAAACTCTGGGGGGTGTTTCGCTCGGATCGGTCATGCACACCAAGAACATCTTGCCCTGCGCCCTCGGGGCCATGGATCGCTTCGAGTTCACGTCGCTTTCCGTGGCGGTGTCGGATTTGGTCCCACCAACTCTGTCTGGCTTCCGTGATCCGAGGATGGATAAGCTGATTACGGAAGGATCCGAGGCGATGTTTGCCATGTACGATAGCGTCCTGGTGCGGGCGATGCCTGGCATCTTCGAAACGACGCTGCGGGAGGCCATGAATGGTTTCGTCGAGGAAGCCTTGGACAAAACGGAATGCCCTGGACCTGAGGACTCCCTCGATGGACTGGTAGATTACCGCGACTTGCTCCTTCCCGAGGAGGAATCGGTCGAGCTCGGAGGCAGAGGGGGTGAGCAGTACGGCGGCCTCTTCCAGATGCTCTACGGCCTCGTCGAAAGAGCGACAACATCTGAGGGGGTGTCTTGGCTGAACGCATTCGTGAACCCTACGATCGCACGGTTCACCGAGTTCGAGTTAGACGACGGAGGAGACTTGGCCCTCCCCGGGGATCTCTTCCGACAGAATCTGGACGTCTCGCTCAATGGCTTGAACGCTCTTATTGAGTTGGGGGTGTCAAACGTGAAGATATCCAACCTCGATTCTGTGGGCGCTTTGCAACTGCTCCAGCCATTGAAGGAAGAGTCGCACGTTGTCAACAACACATCAAAGGTTGGAGCTGGGCCCGATCCCATTAGGATCGAGATGACTGTCCTGGTTGCGGGAAAGGGCGACAAGTTGGAAGTCCACGAGGAGGTGGAGCTCAGGCTCAGCCTGCAGGACATTGGGTTGATGTTGGAAGTGCTGGCGCAGATACAGGAGCCCGTCTTTCTTGATTTCCCACTGCAAGACATGAACAATCTTCACTGCTGGATGAACACGATCGCCGCACCGATTTTATCCAAGTATGGAATCAGAGAGGGTGAAGCAGACACGGGACTGGTCCTCCGAAAGATTGCCATGGCGGTTGTTGAAGCTCGTTTCAGCATGAGCTGCATCAGCTGCTCCAGTCCGATGATGTTGGAGCTTGAGCAGGCGATGAAAAGCCAGGAGGGTGTCGAGGACACGACGGAGACAATCAACAGGGTTTTGAACTACGCGGCTAGTCTCCTGGGAGGAAAGTACGTTCAGACCGAGATTGACAGGATGGTCAAGGAGGCAGGACAGCGCTGCCCGCACAGTCCCACCTACCAGAATACGGCTTTGGAGTATGAGGATCTGGAACCCGTACAGGCGAACGAGGGGGATTCGCAGGAGTTCTTGATTGCCATACTTGCCGTTATCCTTGGCGCCGCTATTTTCTCCACCATCGTCTGGTCTCTCACTGGGTGTATCTCAAGACGCCGACATGCCCGCTGGGTCTCAACGCTGACTCGCCCTCAAAAGGTCGATTTGGCAAGGATGCAAAAGGAGGAGAAAAAAATAGAACAGGACTTGGACAAGAGGCTTAGATCCCTGGTGATGAGCAAGGAAGTTCCGTGCCTAGTGCGGCTTTTCATTCCGATCATCATCCTGGGCAACATTGGGCTTTTCCTCTCGGGTGAGTGCATGCATCTGTGAAGCTTGTCAGTTACCTCTCAACCCCAAGCCAATTCTCACGTACGACTTTTCCCTGCGAGCAGGACATCTAAGCTTGGGCGGCACGGTGAACATCAGCGGGTCATTCGCCGGTCAGGGCTTCAATGTCGAGGGGTTCTTTGAATTCTCCATGGCCAAATCCACTCTCGAGATGTGGAAGGCTGGCGCGCGGACCCTAGCCATTCTGGTCGCGCTTTTCTCCGGCCTGTGGCCCTATACCAAATTGATTGCCACGCTCCTTATATGGCTTGCTCCCCCAAGGTGGTTGCCTTCGAAGCGCCGGGGAAAGATCCTCCGCTGGCTCGACGTGCTTGGCAAGTGGTCGATGGTCGACGTCTTCGTCCTCTTGATGACACTGGCCTCGTTCCACATCTCGGTGGAGAGCCCCGACCATCTTCGGTTTCTCCCAAAAGACCTTTACCAAATTCACATGCTGGTCAGACCGTTGTGGGGTCTGTACGCGAACATGCTTGCCCAGTTAGTTGCCCAGGTTCTAAGCCATGTCATCATCCACTACCACCGCAAGTCCGTTCGGGCCGCTACCAAATCACAAGAAATTGAATTGAACCTGGCTCGCCCGTTGGATGATGTCGAAGGAAGGCTCTGCAGCCATGGCTTCAGACTCGATTATGAGGCGTCTGACAAACGCGCTGTGTTGCGGAGAGGGGTAGATTGGGTGTTATTTGCAGCACTGGTTTCTTTTGTGATTCTGGTTATTTGCGGTTGCACTCTTCCATCATTCAGCATTGAGGTCCATGGCATCGTCGGGCTAGTCGTCGAGAGCGCGAATAAATTCAAGCAGGCGAAGTCCTTCTATGGTGTGTTTGACCTGGCGAAGATGATTATGGACCAGGCTCGGCACGTTGGCGAATTTTCGGACTATATTGGAATGGGTACGCTGGCATCTCTGCTGGTGACTACTGTCTTCCTGGTTCCACTATTGCAAGCCGCATCCTTGCTCGCTCAGTGGTTTGCTCCGGTGACGACAAAGCGGCGTTGGCGGAACACTCAACTGAATGAGATCCTATCGGCGTGGCAGTACATGGAAGTCTACGTCTTGTCAATTGTAATCGCCGCGTGGCAGCTTGGATCGATTTCAGAGCACATGATCAACGCATATTGCGGAGAGCTGCTGGATACTTTCACAGCCCTCTCCCATTATGAGATATTGGACAAAAAAGATGCGCAGTGCTTCCGGGTCGATGCCACCGTCGAGACTGCGTCTTGGTTGCTAGTGGCCGCCAGCCTGCTTCTCTTTGTGCTGAATCATTTTGTCGGGACAGCGGCGTCTCAAAAGGCTCTTGATGACAGCACTCCGGCCAACAAACGACTTCACACCGACCGATGGATTGGGAGCAAGCTGTGCCTCCAGTCAGATTCTGGCGAGGAAAGCGCCGGCACAATGGACATAGACGAAGAAGAAGGCACTGTGGCGCAAAAACATGACTTTGATGAGAAAGTTCGAGTCCTTCCAATCTCGCCGAGGTTCACTGACTATTATCGCTTTGCAACCACTCACCAAATTGAAGAACAGATCCACCATGACACTGACATGACGAAGACTGTGGAAACCGCAGTCGTTGGCAATGTCTGAGGATTTCAGTATTATCCCAAGCCAAACTCGTACTTTGAATACTCATTACATCTGAAACTATAAATAAATACATTGCAATTTAAAAAGAATATGACTGATGAAGCCAGTTTGTAAACAAGGCATCTAGTATATGTATGCTTACGATGGGAATTTGCTAATATGCTGGGTCTGACATTGCTGCCATGCCCTGCCTCTAAGGTATGCATTGGCAAGCATTGGTAGCAGGTGTTCACTAACTGCTCAAAGGCAAAGTATCCCTCTGCCATATTGTCACAGAACCACCTGCCCTCGCCCCCTTGGCCTGGCCTCCAATGTTTATGCTGTGGTTTCTCCTGCAAACCTTGTGGAGATCCTGTGCTATCCCTTGGTGCAGGTGTACGGTAGCTTTGCGTTCCCTAATACAATTGTCACCCCCATTGCCATCCAGAGCTGCGTGTGTATCCCGCTAAGGTTGCAGTGTTTGCGCCACCATTACTGGCCGCTGCCATATCTACAAGAATGCAAAGGACTTTCTTAGAGTCTTTATCAATCTCCCCAAAACTGACCGTGCCCTTTTAGAAGCATTGACATGCCACTTCAAGCAGGCATGATCTTTACCCATCCTTCACCATGACGTCTCTTGTATTCCATGTCAAGTAATTCTACACCATCACCTGTTGCAAGAAGATTGTGTTGTGTATTACTCTTTGCTATTATTGTTATGATACAATCTTTTCTGATTTAGTACAATTCTATTATTAACATATCCATTGCAATTGTTATTTGATTGTATGCTCTAAGTTGCCTCTATTTGTCCTTCAAAAATCAGCAGTTTGATGTTTTTATTGATGTTTCCTCTACCATAATGGCAGCATGTTATCAATTTGTTTAAAAATCAACATCACATTACAAGGATTGTGAAAATACACAATGTTTGCAAATGAGAGAGAACTCATTAGCCATCGCGCACATTATTTTCTATCACCAAATTGAAAATATCCTTTTCCTTTTTTAGTGGCCATCAGCTTTATGCCCCTGTGTGAAAGCAATATAATGAACACGTTGTCTTTGAGTAAGGCTGTTGACAATTACAAAGATGACGACAAAAATTGTTGTGAAAGGACTGGGTAAAGTTGGAGTGACATCACGGCTAAAAGAAATCAGCCACAAGGAAACTTTTGGTTTGTGAATTCACACTTTACCAGGAAGCTTTTCCCGGTGTCCGAAAATGTTTCTGTGGAAAGAATCTAACTCTAACCCCGTTTATCTAGGACCGGGTAATGCGAAGGCTAGTAATTACCTCCTGCGGTAATAGTTTACCCCTTTCCCTGCTGACATATCAACTTGAGCAGGTTTCAAATTTTGTAATTGCCAATGCCAAAAACTTTTGTTGGGACCAAGATATGGATGTTCTGATATTATTGGATTGTCTTGAATTGTTGAATGAGATAAATGAAAGCATTACATTGTTGGCATTTCCACCCCATCCCATTATAGCTTGTTCATTATCGACCAATGATGGCCTTGTTGTGACCCTTGCTATAATGGTTAAAGCCAAAATACCATACCTCGGAGTTCATCAGTGTCATAATTGGGATATATTTTTTTGCTGCAATGGCTTTTTGGTAGAGATTGTTATCGTTTTGTCGGAGCACAAAGATTCACTGCCCGGCAGCGAGCGATTTGCTGCCGGGCAGCGACTTTAGAAATGAAATATCCTTATATCGTTTGTACTAGTTCCGTCATGTCTATACGATTGACAATATAACAAAAATTCGTTACGCTTCGGTTCAGCGTTTTATTTATATCAAAATATACTAATTTCTATGTTTTTACGTGGAGATGATATAAGATAAAACTTCCGTGCGCACTCTTCGGAGCAGCGAGTTTTCGTGCATCCGGTCCCTGTTATATTTAATTGTTTTTCGTACTAATGTACA
>JALLPA010000991.1:0-12239 GCA_036939895.1 Thalassiosira exigua
CCAGGACCGCGACGTCTCGGCACGAGACCATGGCGGAGCGGGGTCGCCACAGCGTGATGAAACACGCAAATACGGACCAGGGGGAAACTTTGAATAAATAGGAAGTTATTTGGATACTTCTTTTTGTTCAAGAATTGTTGAGCTCAGGAGCAACAGCGAGCATTATGGGCATCCACAACGTGGATATGATATTGGCATATTGCCAACATTTTGTGCCTTATGTTTCTCCTTTTGCAATCCGAATCAGCCGAGCGCTGTGTGCAGACTGACCCGTGCAAAAAAACTCTCGGTCAAAAGAAATGTGGCCCATAGCAATCGCCAGGACATCCTGTCTCCATGATAACGCCTCGGCTAGCAGGCTTGCAGTTGAAGCACTGGCTCAAAACTTCTTTGGGGAGCACAGTCGATTTGATAGTTGTGGCCCTAGCGTCACCGTCTTACGCAAGCATTTTTTGAAAAAACTAGCACAGACTAAATGGGGAGCCGTCATTCGATGAAAAGAGAAAAGATGCCCATCGAGTATCAAAACGAAAGTCACTGTCCCGACTGCACCCCGTGGGTTTGTGCAAAAAATATGAATGTGCAGTTCCGGAGGACCACTCCAGCACGCATCACATGCTCCTCAGAGCCCGACCATCCCCACTGTCCTCGCACTCCTCCTCACCACCCTTTCCCTCGATGCAAGTGTTTCATACACCTATAACCCAGATTTCGAATGTTCCTACGTTCGTCGGCGTCGAAGAATTTCGGTCACGAGTGGGGATGAAGGAGACACACCACCGCCTGACGCACACGATGCCGTCCTTCACTCGCAACATTGTCGTTGCAGCTGGCTTCCATCATACAGCGCAGAAGAATGCCTTGGACCTTCCTTCCTCCTCCCGCCGCTCCCTTCCGGCCGATCGGGGACGAGGGCCACCGTCGCGGAGTCATGGTCGCGGCCCCGCCCGGGACGAGCGTGTTCTAGGCGTCATCCCGCTCGCCGTTGCCGATGCCGGATCGAAGGGGACCGAACGTCCGGCTGACTGCAGGACCAGTCAGGTATGCCCCCCCCCCTCGTTGCCATCGCTGCCGCCACTGAACCGGGACCGGGACGGTGTCAGCCGCGCGACGGCCAAGGGGGGGCGGCGAAAGAGCCCGATCGTCGCGAAGAAGCGCCATCATTATTTGGGATGTCGTGCCGATTATGCTCGACATCGACAGAGTCGAGGAGGAGCGTGTCGCGAGTCGCGAGATGGACAGACGACAGAACGAGCCGTCATTATTTGCATTTGCCATGTCGTTCGACAGAGTGGGCGGGCGCACGAGGCGAGGAGCGAGACGAGCCGAACAGAGGAAGTTGAGTCAAGCTACGTACATGTAATTTACCAATTCTCTTTTGTGCTTGACAATGAGTTACTTACGCATTCAAAGTTCATCTGTAACTTTTACCACGAAGCTTAAATAGGCAATCTTAGAGACATAAAGAAATAATGGCTGACGCCGCGGGGGGCGGGCGTGGGTGTGGCCCTCCCTCCGCCCCCGCTCCGCCCAACATCATCTCGACCCTCGGCTCTATCTCGGCTCCATCATCCTCGCTCCACCCCGTTGCACAGGCGATCGATAGGAGAAGGTGCTTTTGTACTACGACATCTTTGCGGCTCCCTACGAACATCGGTTTGGGGTGCGGCCGTCGGGCCTTTATTCGAGCGTGCGTGTGCCCACGAGCGAGCGATACCAAGCGCTTCACGCAGCAAATCTGTTCTTGGATATTACTGGAGGGTAGCTTGACTGCACTCCATAATAAAAGGCCTCGACGATCCTCTTTATCCCTCTCTTTGGGGAAGAGATAAGATGGAGGGATGGAGCGAAGTGAGACGCAAAATTGAGTGCAACTCGCCAGATATCACCAAGCTGGGGCTTGGTTTCCCGGACCCGTTCTCGAGTCTGAGGTTAAAATTTTACCTTCCTGGTATCGATGAATGGGAGGCGTTGGGTCGTCATATTGGCAGAAACACCCACTTGAAGGAGTTGGTTTTGGATTGTTCCAATGGCAGTCCTGAGGCAAGGGAGGAGACAATCGAAGGCATGGACAAATTATTCCATGGCATTGCAGGCAATAGATCCATTCAGTCATTGCATATCAACTTCAAGAATTCCAGACTTAACAGAGAATTGTTTCTCACCTTGATCCCATTCTTTAAGAGAAACACCAACTTTGATTGCCTACACATTGATGGTGACACGACATTCGAAGATCTGAGCAGACTGACATCAGCTCTGATGGAGTTCGATGGGCTTAAAGATTTTTCTTTATCTTTCCCCTCCCAACGTGGCCCCACAGATTATTTGCCTGCGAATCTTATTCAAGCATTGATTGGTCATCCCTGCTTGACAAAAATACATCTACGTTGTTGCAAGGTAGACGGGAATGGGTGCATTGCGTTGAGGACCTTGCTCCAGAATCCAAATACCACCATTCGAGCGCTCAAATTTGATTGGTGTCATATTGATGATGGGGGAGTATTAGACGATTTGGCAAGGAGTATGGCTGGATGCAGCACATTGAAACATCTTGAGCTAGTTCAGGTCTCTGGATTTTCTGGCGCAAATTGGCAGACTCTGTTTTCTGCATTGCAAAACTCTGCTTGCAGTTTGGATCATCTTTGGATAGATAACTCTGGGAATACCCTTCCTGAAGCCATCGCGTCTCTGTCTAGCGCTCTGAATAGCCACAAAGACCTCAAGTTCTTGAATCTCCGGGCTTTTTGTCAAAATGTTGGCGAAGTCACACCCCTGCTTGGATTCCTTCACAGCAACTCAGTTTCCAGATTGAAGGAACTTAATTTGAGTCACAACCAGTTCAATTCGGAAAACATCAACAATCTTACAAACTCTCTCAGCAATAACCACACCTTGAGAAGGCTCGGTCTCGCTCGCATTTTAAACCCAGAAAACGTCCCTTCAGGATGGAGGGCACTCTCGGCTGGCTTCTCTGCCATTTTTCGGAACCAAAATTTAGCGCTGGAACATCTTAATCTCTGGTTCAATCACTTCTACTTTGGAGCAACAGATGAGATATTAATATCTTTTGCAACCTCCCTGGAAAACAACTCCACTTTGAAGGAATTGTTCTTGGGGGGTGATTTTTTCTCGCCGGACTACGAATCAAACGTCACATCTGATGGATGGGTTGCACTTTCGCGTGTCTTGTGTGACACAAGTAGCATAATGGGGACATACCATTCCAACCACACCCTTCAAACCATTTCTCATGAGCAAGGAAGCGACTTGCCAAATTTCGCAGAAAATATCATGCCACTTTTGAAAGCCAACGAAGAAAGCAAAGACCAAGCTGCACGCTTGAAAATCATCATGACACACTTCAGAGAAGGCTTCAACAAAGATCCATTCGTTGGTATGACCCTCAAACTTTTGCCTCATGCCATTGCTTGGATGGGAAAGGGGGGCCGCAGTATGGCAGTCGATGGGCACCTGTATGGATTTGTCAAGGTCACAATGGTAGGGAGAGGTTTATTTGGTCGGGATAGTGAGAATCAGGAGAGAAAGAGGGACTGAGGATTAATAGTTTTTTCATGCATCTATGAGAATGCAAATAGGGTTAGAATCAAGTTATCACTTAGCAAATCGCGTTGCTTTCAAAAATTCAAATAAGTAAACTCATATTAAAGGGCATGATTCAAGGACACAGGTTTGCATAATTAATTTGTTTGGAATATATGGACCAGACATGAGCTTGAGAGTGCCTGGACATAGAAAATCAGTAGCAGCTCTGCACCAGTCGAATATGTTACAGTGCTGGCCAAGGGAATCCTCTGTGCAAATACTTGGATTCCAGAATGATCACGGCAAGGTTTTCGACATCAGGAGGTTTTCAATTCCTCTTTTCTCTATACCTTAATTCGCTCCTTAGTGCTACTGCTGTCGGTCAGTGTTATTGAACACTGACCGACAGCAGTAGCAGTACAGCCCTGTTCAGATCGTGAGTTTTGTCACATGAAAACTCTAACCCCTCAGCTACTACGCGCGAAGTGGCTAAGGGGTTAGAGTTTTCATGTGACATCCAAATCACCTCCTTTTTTATGGAAAAGTGCTGAATTTGCCCCAATTTACCCACTCTACCATCTAGCAGGTATGTCGTCTCATTTAAGACCCATCCATTGCCTTGTTTTGCCATAAAAACTTGGGCAGAGTTGGTAAGGCCAGAGTATATGAGGGACATGTCATCCATGGCCATTGCCATTCACATTCTGATATTATCGGCCACATGTTTAAACAAATGGTGTTGTTTGAACCAGACTGACAAAACCTCGTTGATCATCAGAATTGAAGCCCTTGTGAGTCCCCTTGCAGACAGGCAATTTCACACAAATTCACTGTGTAAAAATATGTATGGATCGTTGGATTTTCCCCTAGGACATGGGCGGTGAAGTTCTTTTTCATTTTTTTCTTGTGAGTTATGCAAAGAATGCAATGTGAGAACCCTTTAAGTTGATGGTCAATCACCATTGCCCAAAAAATGATTTCCTATTTACTTCAACAAATCCTCAGTATTCTATTGATGTGTTGGGTCCAGCTATAGTAAAAGTATCCTTTGAGTTGGCAAAGTCTACCAAGGAATTGATATTTCAATCCAGAGAGTCCTTACCTACTCAATTCCTTGCTCTGTCCCAACTGCCATCAAAATTGAAGAATGTTGCCTAAAAGACAATATGACAGGCCCTGAGGAAGTTGTAGACTGTTTTTGGTCATCTCTTTTGGGCATAAACCTCAGTTACAGTGAGGTCAAACGCAAAGATGCTCTGTTTGTAGTTTTGCGCATGTAAGTCATTACCATAGAATCATAATTATAATCAACTGGTAAAATTTTCTCTGGGCGACAGAAATACTTCACAATCACAATTTCAATAAGGCAGATGTGGAGACTAAATAGTAGATTGATACTGTATCTCTTGTTAAGAATCTCCCTATTTTCAATCCTTCCTCACAAATGAGGTAAGGGTTGAGTAGAACTTTTTTAAAATTATTGTCAATTACCTGATCCCAGTCTCTGACACATAACGCTGGTAGACAGGATGAAAACATTATTTCCTCAAGTCAATGCTTCAAAAATGCTGTCTCCAAATTATTGTAGTGATTAGTGGAACCGATTCTAATAAAGTGTTCGTATTCAGAGGCCCCCAGTAACCCTGACCATCGGTTTAAAATGGATGAAATCAAGTTTTGTAGTTCAATACTACCCGCTGCTGTATTTTGGAATTGTTCATGAGAATAGTTTCCCCATAATTTTCTGCTTCATTGAATATACATTTATGTCAGGTGGCCATCAGAAAGGTGTTTTCTTTGGGACGTAAAGTTTGACACTTATGTCCTCAGAAACATCTGAGTAAAATAAAAATTTCTATGGGGTTACATTAGAGTATTTATGTTAATCACATTACTTAACAAAATTTAGAAGTACAATTAGGGTCAAATTCATCACTAAGTGTGTCTCTCTGAACCACTGGTTTAGTAGATTTTTAGGCGATGGAGAATCTGAAACTAGCTCATCAGCCCGTATAGACAACAGTTAAGGCTGCAATGAAATGAATCAGGCCCAAAGTACGTATCATGAATCGTTGGCGGTTGGTCGCGAAATCGGCCTTTGTGTAATGCAACAATTCCCATATATGTACGGTTATTAGCGGTATTCGGCCGAGTCACGCCTCCGTCCTCTTGCGCAAACGTCCATGGTAGAAACCGTCCACCGCCGCCGCTACCACGACTGCCACTAGCATCAAATCCACTCGCTGAAGCTCGACAATTCGCTCGGATATCAATGGTATGGTGATTTTATAGCCCCTGGCTGGTGGATTTGTCTAGCTTTTCGCGGTTCGCGGTGGAAGCGGCGCGGAATAGGTTGCGAAGATGGCGGCGGCATCAATCTCGTCTGCCGATGTTGTTTTGCACTTGAGACACACAAAGCGACCGACCAGGGCCATCAAGGATGTGTCTGAGCATCGCCCACGTGGGTCATCATCTGCCGGGGTGGTCACTACTGCCGTTCATCCGCCGGCGCAGGAGGAGGATGGGGGGGATTTTTCATCGTTTTTATCTCTCTGCCGACAGGCGGTTGGCCGGACGCCGACTGCACGCAACACGCGTGAGCCTGCCATCCCTCTTACAGGAGCGCCTGTCCTGCTGACATTCTAGTACAAAAATGCATACGTACTCCGACTTTTTGGGTATCTATGAAAAATCACGAAAAAGTATTTACTGCGCTGCAGCCTTGAGGACCAAATTAAGATCAGTAAACATGAGTAAACACTCAAAGATTTGGACGGGAAATCCACTAATTTTGTTTTTGTGACAAAGCACTCGATAATCACGATATCATCTCTTCTTTGTGACAAAGGGTCATACACTTATTTGAAGGAATCTATGAGAGGCCTTATTTGGTTGGTATTGGTATTATCACAGAACTAAATTTCTAATGGCAAGTAGATGTTCATATTGGCTGATCCAGAGGGCCCAGCCTTACTTTGTAGTTTCATAGATTATGGACACTAATTAAGGTGGAACAGCAACTTGTTTTGTACCCAACATTTTTCACCCAGCAGGCCTGCCAAGTAAAACACATATCATACAAAACATGATAAAAGGGAATATCGACAATACAGTTTGCTACTGTTCTACATAATATTCTTCGCTTTCTGTCACAGGCCATCATGTTCAATGCCCTTTATGTCGTGGAAGATCCCTCGAAAGGTATATCTTTAACAAATTCTACATATGTAGGATTAACCAAATGGTTCACTATCACCTGACAAGCTGTAATGTATGGCTATGCTTACGAATTAGCCAATCAAGAGCACATCGGCTGACAAACCCAACAAGTTCTCATTCTAAGTATGGCCTGTTGGAATATTGTAATTGTTGGACAAGATTTTCCAAGTGTTGCTCATGCCCGATAGTTCCCACGTGGGATAACATGAAGGTTTAAGATTCAGGCTTAGTAACCTTCATGATTGCAGACCAATCATACAGTAGTAGCAGGTACTGGGCTGGTCAGATAGGGAGCACATGCCCTTCTCCCTTCTGTCGGCCATGCTTGCTACTAGTTTGACTGCTGCAAGCAATGTGGACCTCACGACCATTTCAATCAAGAAAATTTTTGGATTTTAATCCTATCATAATTTTTTCTTTCCATTACCTGTCAATAATTAACCTCCACATAACTGTCTAGGTCACTATCAATCAATATTTTACCTGACAAGACAACAACCGTGGATCTCCGCTAGGTAGATATTGTCTCACGTGTATTGTCTACTATGTCTTTATCTGATGGAATTCCAATGCTGTTGTATATTGAGGACACGCTACGGCAATCAGATCATGGCAGCAGGGCAGAAATTGTCGGGATCTGTCCTTCTAAGCTGTATTGGCAGTCACAGTCTAACAGCATCTCAGATTGGGGTATCAGCTAGGGAACTGCTTGCCCCAGCAACCATTGGCAATGGGAGGGTTTGCCCCTCTTGGTTGGTCGATGTCGTGTGGTGATGGCATGGCTAATGGGGTCAAGCCAAACCCCCAATCGCATACGGTCACACACAGGCACACGCGGTCACGGCGCCATGGCCACAGTCACACGGCAGCAATACTGCTCTCATTTCCTTTTCGAGGCGCCAACCATGGCAACGTGGACACAGGGTTGGTTCGCCCAGGTAGATTAAGATTTTCCCACTCCCCACCCTTGTGACACTTGTTGCCGCAGAGGGAGCTGGGCCAGCACTTTCCCCAGTACTAGCCCTGCTCAGTTTCAGCACCCACTCACAATCTCTCTTAGTCTTGTAGTAGTTCTGTAGTTTCCTGCCTCCCAGCACCTCCACCCTTGCCATGGACCAGGTCCAGTCCCTTTGGACTTGAAAGCGAATGGTCGTTCGGAGACGGAGACGATCAACTATATTACACAAGATGTCAGAATATCAGATAAAACTTAAGATATTATTTTTAAATTAGATCACAAGCTTGTCTAGCCTAATTTATGTGTTGTACAATTTTATTTTATTCCTACATTCAATATACCAAAAAGGATTTTTGGACAAAAGGTCAAACTCAGCATGATGGAAAGAGATGGATTTCTTAAGAATCGTGGAAACAAACAAGAGGAAAAAGGTTGCTTAAGATGTATTTATTGGCCTGAATGTAAATTCCAAATGGGTGAGAGTCTAGAGCGGGCACTCTTTCCAAATTCCAAAGAAAGAAAAAATATTCAAGCTCATGATAGGAGGCATGTATAAGCAGTTCTCATCATAAGGTTAGACAAAGCCAGTAATTCTTTGCAGCTGGACATTCACAGCTGGGTAGATTGTGTGTAGAATAGGTCAAGGGCTAAATCCCCGCTCTGAAATGCTTATTTTACACAGTGATCAGACCCTGGACTGAGGGTTTCGATCGTTCTCTTCAGTGATTTATGATAAGGATGAGAAGGAGTCTGCTCCAGGAAAATTGGCTTTCTCTCTCCCATTTTGTGGCTGACTCAGCATTTTACTTGCTGATTTTAGGCGGATGGCGACGTATGGAGGCACCCTTAGCTCAGCGATAGAGCAGTTGATTGAAATTCATCAGGTCCGGGGTTCGATTCCCCGAGAGTGTTTTTTGCGTCACGTACTGGGTCCAATCCCCAGTGTCCCGCCTACTCGTATCACCATATCCCCCCTCTTATAGATAATCGCCACCATCCAAAGGGTGGGGAAGGACGGGGAGCGCCGGGCCGCCGGGCAAGCTGGACGAATGGCACCGGCAGATAAGGTGGCGGCCAGTCCACGCCACAGGGTCAGCCCCATCGCAGCCGCGAGCAGGAGAAGCGACGGCAAGCAACCCGTCAAGCCGTAGTCGTCGTGGGGATCAAGAGCTTACGACCCGTCTAGCCTTAGCCAATGCAGGAAGGGGTAGCGGAGGCGGGCAGCCCGCCAAATTGCCGCTGATGCTGAAGCGAGAACAGATGGCCCCTCGAGCCTTCACGCTGTCCAAGGGTGGGGGCAAGGAGGAGCGGCCCGTCGAGCCGGTCCCCACGCTCTCAGAGGAAGACCGCCGAGCCCTTGCTCCGGGGGACCCATCCAGTTGCCGAAAAATGCAGGAGGAGAGCGGGGCCGAAGGCGAGAGGACCCGTCGAGTCGTCGCCTTCGTGGGGTTGCTGAGCGAGGCCCAACAAGCCGCGTCGTAGCAATGTACAGAGGAGTTAGTAATAGGCTCACAACCTTATGAGGGGATGTCAATCATGGTGCCAGTATTGATAAAGTATGGTACATATTTATCTATATCTCACTCCTGCAGGAAGCTTGAAGCTGCTGCGTTCCAAAGTTGGAGCGAAGCGACAAGGCTCCTAAAAACACGTACACGGAAATGCTCGGTAGGTTCCAACAGGATATTTTTTTGCTAGGGGCCAGCACTGCTAATGATAGGTGCTTTTTCTAGAATAATTGTGCTGGCAAAAACTAAAGCTACAACAAATAGATTTACAGGTACAATAGTAAAATTTATCCAGGTGTTGCCTCTAATTAGTCCTTATATTCTCGATTCAAACTACCTGAAGGTAATATTTTAGAAAGAGGATTGAAAGTAATGATTGAGCCAGTCGGCCGTGAGCACAACTGCAGATTGCATTGCATGCACCACAAGGTTTTTGCCGAACGGTTGAGTTAGGAAGGAGGCTGAATTCAGTCGATTCGACTGAATTAAGCAGGCACAAAAACGCTCGTGTAGCGCCCCACATCATAAGCGAATCAATGTCAGTTAGTTATGAATTCATGTTTGGTAAGTGTAGAGCAATAAAACGAGCTGTGCGCATGTGGGTTTCAAGTTATCCCCTTCATCTTGAAGGGAATCAAGCTCCAAGCTCTTTTCAGTTGAATTGTGTGATTTTCAAATCGAGTTTTTTTCTCTACACAAAATTACGTAGGAATAAGTATCTTAGCTCACCGATCAGATCAACTGAATCCAGCTTCGGCCATTTCCGCAAGTTGAAGTTGACAAACCAACTTACTTTTCACCCACTTACACTTATAGAACCACAGCAAAAGATGGCATTTTTGGAATCTACACAAATTTTCCAGTTCGAACTGATCATCAGATATGAAAAAAATATTTTGGTCCAGTCCCTCTCAAATGCAAGGTGAGTGTGAATGACGGACCGCTAACATTGAAATTACTGCATTGTAGTTCAAAGTTGCGATATGGCAATATTCTTGCAACTGTTCTATATCACCTCGCCACCCAGGAGCACGTTTTTGACTCTAAAAAAGGCACACATCAGCGCACCCCAACCGAAAAACGACGGGGCCGGAGAGACGCTCACCGTTTGCACAACTCACCGATCCGCCTCTATAAAGGTGTAATATATCAACGCGAACAAGTCCACCCACATCTGCCTCTCTGCCGGGGTCACGTCTTTTCTGAACGTCTCCAGCATCGCGTACAACAGGTGCTCAAAGTGCTCGTATTTTAATCCCATCTGGATGTGCTTCACCCCCAATCGGTGCAATCGCAGGATGAGCTCTTGGAAGTTGCCAGTGGTGTCAAAATCTTCACCAGCAGGATCAAGAACAGGGAGATGACGCAGTCGATGTTGCTCCTGAACCCGAAGAGAGGACGCTTGTCGATCCGGGTGGCCACGAAGACCTTCTGGCTTGAGGTCTTGGACTTGGCCCCTCCCTTTTTGGTATCACACTGCCCGACTCGCTTGTCCTTGACGTGCTTGAAGCTGTTGGGGTCCACCTTCAGTACTAACACGACGAACTTGGTGAGGGCGAGGGAGCAGTCGAGGGAGCGGTCGCCGTTGATGTCCACGCAGTCCATGATGGCCTCGGATGTCTCGAGGGAGATAACCCCCCTCTCTCATTTCTCGTCGTTGCTGCTATCGCCACCGCTGCCTTTCTTGCTGCGCCGTCCATGCTCAGCAAATCCATGCTGATTGATCCCCCCACGTGCTCCTCAGCAAGCCCATTGGCAAACCTTTCAGGGGGCTCCTCCTCGGCGACCTCCGCACGCCGCCCCTCCGCAGCTGCCCGGCGGTGATCTTGCCCCCTCCCTCGACGTCGTCGCTAGCTTTGTCCTCCTCGCTCTTGCCACCCCCACTGCCTCTGCTGCCTCATCTACTTCTCTTTCTGCCCCCGCTCTTGCCACCCCCCTCGCCCCCGCCATCCAACGGCCACAACCCCTTCCCCACGGCCCTCCGCACCTCTTTCCCTGCGATATCCCCGTATCCGTCGCAGTCGATCTCACAAAAGATCAATTTGATCCGATCCATGAGAGCCACGGCCGCCACGAAGGGGATGTACTCCACCGACCTGTACATGACGTCGACTTCGGACTCCGATAAGGCTAATGTTTCCGCGGGGGGCTGTTCGTTTGCGGCATCGGAGGCGCGCAAGAAAGAGGGGCGCAAGAGGGAAGAGGCATGACGGAAGTCGTCAGAGGTCCACGGGAGAGGAAACAAAAAGTTTCGGGAAGAGAACAATGATGTCGGCTATGGAGCGATTTGCCCCATACTAATTTACTAGGGGGGAGGAAGCCGATGGCAAAAAAAGGAGGTCGGAAATCCCAGAGCACTTTTTGTGCGCTCATCTGTTTCTGTTTTTTGGAGGCTCTGCCGAGCTTGGGGGGTGACCACTTTTTTGCTCATTCATATCTCTATCAAAAGATATGATTCTGGTGTATCGGCACTCGTGTAGATGAAACATCGCTTCGATTCAAGATTCCAACATGACTTGTGAATACAAAGCTGTAATTACGAGTGAAAAACAATTTTGAACCATTAAATGACTTTGGTTTGGTCCGGTATGTACAATAATACCTCGACAAACCAGCCCTGGGCACCCATTCGGTCTTGTTGGAAAATGCACACATCCGGAAGCTTGATGGATACATTCAGCGCTTGTATCAAAGCCCGTGTTTAATTCCGCACTAGAGACCAATACATATTTATCGTAACCGATACACCGCGTCCTCATTTGGGTACAACATCCTTGGGATTGTAACAAAGGGCACTCGTCAAAAAAATTTGTCCCACCCACTCGCCGGCGGCTCGTGGGCGGGACAATTTTTTTGACTCGTGCCCCTTGTTTTACAAACCCTCGGACGTGATACCCAAATTTGGCCACGGTATTTCGGTTACTCCCTCTGTTCCGATATAAACTCTCTTTTCGACGGACAGACCAAACCCATTAAAAAATCTCTCTTTGTCGAGTCTTATAATACTA
>JALLPA010000992.1:0-12245 GCA_036939895.1 Thalassiosira exigua
CTGCGAGGGGTCGCGGGAAGGGATCGCCGAAGACAGCGATCGACACTGATTTTACATTCTCTAAAAAAAATCCAGGTGACCAAAAAACCGGGCGGGAGCGCGAAGACCCAGCCAAAGATCAAACAAAACAAAACACTGCTCGTTGTTAGTTCATTCACCTCTCTTGTGGCTATTCGGTTCTCAATATCGTACCTTAGGTTCCGAGCGTCTCATCTCATTCAACCTTCACCTACCTGTGGTATGCATAAAGCGACAAAAAACAACCCCCTCTGGCTTCAGCGGTTGACGTGATAGATTCATCTTATACCATGCACTTCCTCTCCAAGATTGCCACCTTTGTCCTTGCTGGGGCACACAGTGCCAAGTCGTCTGGCGTCGTGCATGAAGCTGACTTCCCATCTGTAGAAGATGTTGCACGTGCGAAAAGTCCCCGCCCTCTTTGGCACGACCTCTCCGAGGAAATGAATGCCAAGCTCGTCGACATCGTTCCTCCCTCATCACTTGTCTCCGGTGAGGAACTCCCAATCAAGGAGCTTGACGAGCTGCTTCTTGCCATGGAGGACCTCAAGTCAGATTTTCTCGATGGGCACTATGACAGGAGCGATTTCAGATCTAACCCTTACAAGAAGCAGCAAGACTTGGAAGGAATGATGGAATGGATCAGTCTCCACCCTGAAGCGAAAGATCTGAAGTGCAGGGAGCTGGTGACATCTTACGTTCACAGGCCGACCTCAGTTAATAAGGAAGAGTACATCAAGCGCTTCCCTCTTCCGATGCTCGCGTACAGTGTCCAGGACTTGATCGACGAAGCTGCGGAAGAAAGGGCGAATGGTGATGAGGTAACAGTGAATCAACGCCACAGACTCCTCTGCTTTGGGTAGACGAGGCAAGGGCAAATAACACCACAGCGTCTATCTTGTACGTACTGATTTGGTCAGAAAATCCAGCAAATGGCCCCAAAATATGGCTTTTGGGAGTCTTCCGCCCGCTGACAGAGTTATAGATTGCTCATCTTTTACATGAATACCCTGTTACTCCCGAGTTGTCAGTAAATTCTAACTCTAGCATCACTTGTGTTATTACTTCAGAGCTTGGTCTCAGTACACAAACCACAAACATCATGCAACAGACATCGCGAAGCCAATCGAAGCCAAAAGGACGGTGGTCACGCGCATGTTCAACTTTTTCAATGACGAACTGCTAAGGCCTTCCACACTACCAGCGGGGTCCTCCATGACGAAGTACGGGCTGATGAGAGCTTTCGCTTTCGCGAACGCAATCGCCGACTCTTCGGGACAAGTCTCCCCGTGGCATTCGCATAGATTGAGCAGTGTCGGAAAGCAATATTCCCCCGCGCCGCATTCGTCGTCGTTTACGCACTTTGGGCCGCAGTGCCCGCGAGCCGAAGCCTCGTCGAAACCGCACCTAGAATCGTTGTCGGCCAAGTCGAGGTCCAGGCATACGGGATGTTCGTCCTCCTCGAAGGTGTTGCAGTAGTTCAGCTGCACTCCCCAACACTCCTCCCCGTCGGAACATTGCACGTGGTGCGTGCATTGAGGCTTACAATTGCTCCGTGCGTCAACTGGGCGAGGAGGATAAACATGAGTCGGATAGTTCGAGCCGGCGATCGTGAAGCGTTGGGTCACAAACGTACCTTCGGAGATGCCGCAACGAAAGCCAAATTCAGGTTTGAAGTTGTCGGGCATAGGAGACCTATTGATGATATCTTCGGCTTGGTCAGCAGAAGAATCGGCTTCTCGTAGATCGTTCTGCCCGGTGCAATAGAGGCCGCCCTCTCCGCAAAACCCGTACGCAGAGCAGCACAGGCCGTCCTTGCACACGCCGTTGCCGACGCCTCCTCCGCCGCAGGTTCCATCCTCCGATCCTTCGCCGGTGTCGTCGTCGAGCACCCTGGTCGTGAAGCAGTAACTCTCGCCCGGGCCGCAGTAGCCCCAGTCGCTGCAGCAGAGGGCTTCGTCTTCGCCGTCCGGGCAGAAGCCGTCTCCGACGTTGTTCGACCCGCACTGCCCGGCGTCGCGGGAGTAGGTGGGGGAGGGGGGAGCGGCTCCGCCGTCGCTCGGGGTGGGAGCCGCGGAGGACGCGCAGTGCTGAGCGGTCGTGCCGCACCATCCCCACTCGCTGCAGCAGTGGCCTTCGAACGCGCAGATCCCGTCGCTGTGGGGTACGTTAACAACGAGGAGCAGAATGTATGAGAAGTGATCGACCAAAAATGGGAAGTAAACGCCAATGCCACTCACCCTCTGTTTCCATTGCCGCACGTTCCCGTCGTAACGATGGGGCACTCGTCTTCTTCCGTGTCGTCCGGATGCACGATGCACATGGGGCAAGTCGGCTGAGGGGTAGCGACGTCAGGACTCGTGGGAGACACCGTCATGGCGGGGTGGACTTGAACGGGCGTCGGCGCGACCGTCGCTTCCTTGTCCTCTGTGCAAGCACAAGAAATGGAAGCGCGAGGATGTGGTGGTGAGCACGGCGGACGCAGTCGAAAACTTGGAACCGCTCCACTCTTTCCTACCTGTTTCGGTTTCCCCGGAGGTCGACACCGCGGTCGAGTAAAACGTCGGCCAAGGCGTCGGGACGGGCGTCGGCGCGCCGGCGGTCGGCTCGCTCGAGGCGGTGGGTGACGGGGTCGCGGGACGCGACGTGGGGGACTCCGTCGGGTCGCTCGTCGCGACGACGGTCGTCACAGGCGCGTACGTGGGATCCGCGGTCGGAGGCGACGCGAACACGCATCCGCCGGAGTGGTCCTCCGCGGTAATCATCCCGTCCCCGTCGACGTCGACGCAGACGTGACCGTCCCCCCACACTTCGACGCAGTCTCGCACTTCCTCCTCGTCGAAGCACTGGGGCTCGCTGGGCTTCCACGCGCAAGAGAGGCGGCAGACCCGACCGTCCTCGCACCCCTCGTCGGTGTCCAAGTCGCAGTCCGGGCCTTCCGTCGGGGACGGAGTGGGCTCGAACGTGGGGGCGAAGGTGACCCGGGCGTCGCGGGGATCGATGACGCCGCACGCGTCCGAGTCTTGGACGTACTCCTCGCATTCCGGACACTCTTCGACGAGGAACGGCAGGAAGGGCACGTCGCCCTCCCGGAAGACCGCGCCGATAGTTTCGTCGACGTCGGGGAGCAAGTCGCCCTCGAACTCTCGATCCTTGAACATGATCACGTCGAAGCCGTACGTGAACTTCGTCACGTACACCCCGTCGGAATCTTGGACCTGCTGGACCAAGTTCCCCTCGACGTAGTACGGTCCGTGCGCGCAGTGGTGCCTCTCGCTGGCGTACGGCGAGGCGTAGTTGTACACGAAGCTGCGGGGGGAATCTTCCATGATCTCGGCGGTGAGGGCCTCCGCGACCTCTTGGTCGAAGTACTTGTCGAGCGCCTTGACGATCTTGTCGGCCGTGCTCCGCCCGTAGCCTCGGTCGAGGCACTTGAGGTACACGGGAACTTCGACGAAGCGGCTGATGAAGAGCTCGGCGTTGCACTCGTCGTAGCCGTCGCTCCACTCCGCGCGGTTGGAAGCCGCGAAGAGACAACTCGAGGTTCGGTCGCCGCTGCATTCGTCGTTGGGAGGGTCGATGTAATTGAGGAAGCTGTCGCCGGAAAACGCCTCCTTGGTGTAGTCGTCCTTCTTGAGGTCGTCGTAGGAGAAGTCGGCGGGGCAAGTGATTTGGAGCTTCTCGATCTTGTAGTAGATGCGCTGAATCTGAGATTGGAACGTGACACGTTGTGGTTGTTGAATGTGGCAATCCAGGTGCAAGAGCATAGATGATATGATTGGCATGTGAGATTTGTGGTATGTATGAGGGGTAGCAATCCAAGTGCAAGAGCAGATGGTAGGTTGATAAGTGGGATTGTGGTCAAATTGCAGTGGCAAGGGTAAGGGACACTCGAGTTTATTGAAAGCAACGCAGTGCGAGCGCAAACAACTTACAAAACCAGATTGGTGCTGGTAGCACTGCCCAGGGATTGGCAGCTCATCGACATCATACCTAAGGTATCATGGACGACATGCAAATGAATCCGCATCATAAGTGAGTTGCAGACCAAAAGTGACAGCAGCAGTACCAAACATCAGACAGCCACTCGACTTCGTCTCGTGGCTGTCTGATCACTCCGAATTCCACTTCGCGCACGTACCTGTCGGGATACTTCCAATCGCAGATGGAGAACTTGACGGGACGCATCTCGTCGACCGTGCAGGCCCCGTCCTGGAGGGACTCGATCTCGTCCCGCCACACGTTCCCGAAGTGCTCCCTGAAGTCCTCCAGGGCGTCCATCAAGACGGTCACGGATTCGTTGGGCCCGATGGCCGTGGGGAGGGGGCCGAAGTGGAGGAAGACGTCCTCTCTGTCCGTGCGGAAGATGAAACCAGAACATTGTTAGAGATTGTTGGCAAGCCAGCAGCAGTCAGCGCGCGGAATGTCCCAGATCTCCCACTACGACAATACAGAAAATTGTTGCAGATGTGTGGCGCTCACGTGAACTTGAACGTCTTCGTCACCGAGGCCTCCTTCCCCGCCAGCGCCGACGGCAGCAGGGCGGCGAGGCTGAGGGTGCGGGAGAGCGCGGGCATGGTCGTCGTCGTCGGGCAGCCTCGCTTGAATGAGGTCGGACGGACCAACTATTTTGTGAGCCCGTCATCTCACACTTACAAGACCCACCAAACATTCAAACGACGGAGGAAGTAGCCGGCGTTGGTGGATGCGGATGTCTACTACGAGCTTGGACCTTGGCCTTGGACACCGATCGTGTGACAAGGCTGGGGCGCGGATAAACTTCTCACTCCCTTCGTGGGACACAAATTCGGAGGCGCCACGGACTACTACTCCGATCTTCGGCCCCGCCACCTGCCGCCGCTGTACCGACGGGCTCCGGGCGGCGCTCCGAGGCTAAACGGCGCCGAGCGGCGATGCCCATGGCGGCCGCCCGGTCGCCCGTCGCCGCATGTGCTAAGGGGAGCCGACAAAAGGCTCGCCGCGGCGGCACGACCAAATCCATTCCAATCGTGACGATAAAATCGGCCGGCGCCCATCATTCGCCGGGGGGCGGAGTCGACGAAAGGGAGGGAGCAAGATTTTGTCGAGCAGGAGCAACGGCAAACGGCAACGGTTAGTTACCGGTGACGGTGAACGTCGGCAACCGCAACCGCGCCATGGTTGTGGGTTGTAAGTAGGTTGGTTTTTGTGTTCTGCTTCGCGCGGCGCGGTGGATCCTCGCTGATTGTGGCATTTTTGGCGATGTTTTATGGTATTATATCTCAAATAATATTCGTACAGTCATCGCTATTCACAACTCCTCTCATGGTCATAGATAATGAAAAATATCAATAAGAATTATTAATAATAATAACAAAATTCGTTACTCATAGAAATAGTCTCTTGAAAAAAAATTCAAGAACAACATTTAGTTAGCCCTGAGTAAAAGTTGATTTCATTGCAACATAATTTACGCGATATTTGACGGATACTTACGTATTCAACAATACTAATTGGTCTCGCTTTAATATCGCTACAGTTCAATCACGTTTCATTCGTGAAGAGAGGCGAAGCACATCAAGCTTCGTCAGAGAAATACTCTGATGGTAATGTGTGCGGCCGTGCTAATTGGATCCGAGGGATCCAATTCGATCCACTTCGAAATCGGGGGGTACCCTTCTCCGCTTACCGAGATAACTCTACAATCCAAGACTCAATCGTAGTACTTGCTCCTTTAGCGCGAAAATTCTGGTATGAATTCAACTAGCCGCCTAACAGCGGCTCTAGTAGCGCTGACGCGGACCTTGCCTCCCAAATTTTCCTGTTCGCGAAGCTTATTCCAGACGTCGCAAACATTCCGCAAAATTATTTCATTTCCACGAAGCTCATTCGAAAGAACCGAACTCCTGACTCCCGACTGCTTGACAGACAGCGGACAGACTCCCCCAGTCGCCGCATGCTTGCCATGACTCGGCGGCCATCGAGCGCGCCCGGCACGGTTCAAGCCAGCATGCTTGTTTGACATGCCGACACAGTCATAAATAATAACCATTTTACTCCTGGTAGAAATAAGAAATGCACCTAACCGAGTCACAAATGATTAGAAATCCGCAAGACACAAGAAATCGACTCCAAATTATCTCAATTTGAACCACTTTTCTAAAAAAAACAGAGTTCCCAATCTTTTCGCCCCCTTTCTGTTGAAAAGCGCCTCCGGCACCAACAAACATACTCACCAACAAAGAGAAGCCCTCAAAATGATTTACGTTTGTGATCTACTTTGGAATCTCTATTTCCTTGTATGCATCGTGTTCGGCGAGGACAGAAACCAACGCGAATACCAATTTGCGGGAATGTTCCCTTCTCATCTGTGACTGAGGATAACATCAACTGCACGGATGCTCCTACCGGAAGCGACAACCAGAAGCGCTCCTCGTATCGGAGCTCCCTCGGATTCCCCACAAAACGTGGACGCTAAACCTAGCCTCGGCCTCAAACTTCATCTTTAATATAAAGACTAGCCCCCTAAAGACGGCTCTAGCGCTGACGCAAATCTTGTGCGAGTTGTTAGTTTTTTGCTAACCAGTATTTGGGATCCAATTGGAGCCATAGCTATTTTCGGCCATTTCTTGATGTCCGCATTTGGTTTCATATCGCCGTCTAAAGTCCGCCAAATCATAAATTGCACATCCACATGCTATCAGGCATGCTTTGAGGTCTCAGAATCATCCCCATTTGCCTCCTGGGACCTAAATGGGGCCGAGTTATGACTCATTCATTTTGGATATAATTGGACTCATACACCCCACAGATCACCATGTAGGGAATGATGTCTACCATCATCCGATTAAATATTCTGAACCAAAACCGCACTCCAGTCTACGGCGCTTACCGGCGTTTCCTACCGCCAGTCCCATTAAGCCCAGGACCGGCCCCCTTCCTCAACTGCTTCATCGCCGGAGTCATTCCGTGTCTCTGCGGCTTCGTCTTGACGCTACTACCGCTACTGGTTGGCCTCGGCCGCGTTGGGCCTGCGCTCCCCGCCGGCCTCGGTCGCGTAGCAGCTTCCCCCTGCTGCCTCGCTTTCTTCTGCTGGAGAGACGAGAACACCCCCACGGTCTTCGCCGCCCCCGCCGAGGACGGCGCGGCCGGGATCGTCATCTGCCTCCCGCCCCTCATCTGCACGCGGACCTGCGCCTGCCGCGGTCGTCCCCCGTTCCCGCCGGCTCGGGCCACGGACGCCCCGAACGACGCCGCGGCAACGGACCTCCCGAACGAGGACCCGGCCTCCGACGATCGGCCCGACCGCGCCGCGGCCGTGCGGGTCTCCTTTCTGATCTGGGACAGTTTCCCGCCTCCGGAGGAGCTCGATGCTCCCCCGGAGAGCCTCCGCTGTTGCTGCCGCGCCTTGTTCCCCAGGGACTTGCTCAAGATCGCCTCCCTCCGCTCCGCGCGACGGCCGGCGACTCCCGCGGCGCTCCCCCTCGCCGCACCCGCCCCGCGATCGCCTTCGCCGCCGCCGCCGCCCCCCCGCACCCTCCCCACGGCCCGCTTCAGCACGACCTTCCCGATCTTGCGTCGATCCTCCTCCAGCCGTTCCCGTATCCCCCGGACCCGATCCCCGTGGGACCTGCGCATCTCGCCCTCGCGGAGCTCGAGGGCTCGATAGAGGGATCGCCAGTCCGGCGCGCCGCGGAGCAGCTCCATGTCGCGTCGATGTCGCTCCGTCGAGAGCTTGGGATCCTTCCCGCACGTGGCGAGGGGTTCGGCCTTCGCGGCGGACGACGCGGACGCTCCGCCGCGTTCGGCCTTGCGCCGCTTCGACGGAGGCGAGGGAGGATCGTCCGCGTCGTCGTTCTCGGCGGCCGCCGCGTCCTTCCAATCTCGCAGCAACCGCCGGAGGAATCTGATTTCCGCGAAGGGACGAGGGATGAGATCGCGGAAAAAAACAAGCGCCCGGGCATTCCGCCTCTCCTGCTCCGTCGACGCCACTGCGGCGAAACCTACATACGGGCGAAGCGAATATCCCCGTTTCGGCCACGCCGCACTCGGACCGTTCTCCCGAAGAATTTCGGTCGGCGGATCGAGCGGACGACAATCTCGGCGCGCGGACGGACCGCGGGCCCCGGTCCGCCTCGCGGCGCGCGGGGGTCGACACAACTCACTCCAGCGGCGTCGCGACGAGGTCGTCGTCCGATCCGCCGCCGCGCCGTCCCGACGACCCCGCCGACGACGACGACCACGCGACCGGCTCCCGAAAGCGAGGACGTCCTTCCTCCTCCTCCGTCGATCGGTCCGTCCCTCCTCTACTTCCGTCGACCTCCTCCTCCTCCCGCGTCCCTCGGTCGCGCTTCTTCGCCGCCTTGACGACCTTCCCCACGACCTTGCCGACGCCCGTGGACGCGAGGAGCTCGACGTCCACGGGAGCCGTCCGAAGGGAAATGAGGACGCGGATCAGCGCGATGGTCCGATGGTCCGATTCTCGTTCCAAGTAGCTTTGGTAGCCTCTCGCTCCCTCGTCTTCCTCGTCGTCGTCGGCCGCCGGAGCCTCCTCCTCGTCGTCGTCCCGCTCCTCCTCGTCGTCGTCCCGGCCGAACAGCTCCTCCAGCTCCTCGTCTCGACCATGCTTGGCGCCGCTGCACCCGCGCTTCTCGCCTCGTCCTCCCGCCTTCGCTCCCGCCCGAGCGGTTTGGGGAGCGTTCGCCGCCTCCCACTCCTCCCGACCGAGCGGCGCTTTCGACAGCTCCGTCAATTCCTCCCCCCACTTTCTCAACCTTTCTTCGACGACCGCGCGCGGGACCTCCAGGGACGACGGGCGGCTCATCCCCCCCGAGAAGCGACGGTTTACGACCTCCTTCCACAGCGATTCGTCCGCCGCCGTCGAGCGAGCGAGGTGGACGTTCGCGGGATGGGATTCGATCGCGCGGAGAATTTTGGCGGAGGGGGGAGGGAGGCGCCGCGCGCCCTCCGCGCCCTCCGTCCCCCCGAGGCGGAAGCGGGGAGGAGGCGGAGGAGTCGATCCGTCGTCGTCGCCCCGGCCGCGTCCGCGTCCGCCGCCGCCGCGAGCGAACGACGACGACGCCCGGGCGCGGACGACGCCCTCCCAGTGCGCTTCGGAGAGGGCCCGTCCCAGCGACGCGGGAGGATATCGCTCGAGGTTCGCCGCGACGATTCGCGTGGCGAGGGCGAGGAGCGGCGGGGGGGGACCGTCCACCAGACGGGCGGGAGGGGCGGCCGAGTCGTCCTCTTCGGCGACGTCGCCGCGCGACCGCTCGCCGCCGCCGGCCTCCTCGTCCGCCGCCCCGCCCTCGTCGTCGGCGTCTAAGTCCGTCTCGACGACCTCGGGACCGTCCTCCCCGCCGTCGTCGAAGTCCGACCCGACGTCGTCCGGGACGTCGTCCCACCCCTCGTCGTCGTAGGGGTCCAGGGGGACGAGGGTTTCCCCGCCCCCGCCGAACAATCCGTCGTCCTCCCCCCAGCCGTCGTCGCCGCCGCCGGTGCCGAACTCGAGGTCCAGCTCCACGGCCTCGTCGCCGCCGCCGCAGTCGCCGCCGCAGTCGTCGTCCCCCATGGCGACGGGGATCGAGACTCGAGGGCGGCTCCGCCCGCGCGCGCTGCTGGATTTGATTGTTGATTGGATTGCGGCTCCCCCGCATCTGCAACGCACGTCGAAGACAATCCACGCCACGTTGATTGTCGACTCGTCGTCGTCCACGATCCCTTTTATTCCCGCCGCCGCGCTCTCTCGCTCCCGTCACGAGTTCGTCGAGGCTTCGCAGCCGTCTCTGCGTTAGATTTTCGGCGGACGCCTCGCCGCCGTTCCCGTTCGCCGCAGTTCCCGTGTTCGTCGGTTCGGTTTCGGATCGATTTCGCGACGAAGGCGTCGAACCGCGCGAACGGAAGCGGGAGAGACCGACGCGGGGGGATGGACGAGCGGGGAGGAGCGGATCGTTTCGATCGTTTCCGCCGGGAAGGACGGGACGGGCGGGATTAAGGGGGAGGAGGACGCCGACGGGCGGCCGGCGACGGAGGCGACGACCATGGTGGACGTGTTGGTCATGGTCTCGCTCTCGCGGAGAAAAGTGACGGCCGAAAGAGCGGTCGGCTGGGGCCGGGGCGGGGTTTGTCTCTTCGCGCGCGCTCGAATTTTGATGGGGGGAAGTTTTGTGACTATTGGGTGAATCGCCGGAAAATCAGAGAAGTTACTTTTCATGTGGGTTTCTTAGTTATCGAGAAAAGCTTCCGAAAAATCAACATTACCGAAGGAATAGATACTAAAGCATCCTAAAGCATCTCGATTTTTACGTTCTCATTTACATGGGACACAGTATGATGATAATGATTCACATGAAAAAAACTTCATATTCAAACGCATCGAAAACGAAGCTTCGTTGGTGCTAGTGTTCGAAGGTTTGAGTCGAAGGTACATAAGAAGGTGGGTAGGTGAATATTTCAAGAAGAAGGTCAGTTGTCATATCAAATGTTCCGTCTTGGGCGACTTTTGATTAAGATGGGCCAAAATCATCCTGCCGATGGATCCGCCTGCGGCTATATCACTATGAAAGCCTTGGTGCTTGATTTGGAGGTCAAATTCGATCTTCTTCTCATCCATTGGGCTATTTCCCCAGGCGGCGACGGGGTCGAGATGAATTCAGAATATTAGCGCGAGGCAGAAACGTCTTCCTGTATCCGCAGACAATAGTAGAATAGTGTCTATGTGCTGTGTCTTTGTCGTTGAATTTTCAATACTTGTGTTATTTGCTGTTCTAATAATTGCATTACTGTGTTTAGGGTACTTCTAATAACTACAACCTGTGTTGGGCCGAGGAGGTCCTTGGTATACTACTTTCTGGAGGCACTAATAAATTGTGTCGCTACACAGTCATGTATTTGACAGGCAGTTGCATATTTTCTAACCGAACAGCATGACTAACAGAGCAAAACCATTCCATTTTAGTATGGTGATACTGGCGCTGGTATCTATTGAAATATCAGCATGTAAGTTACAGCAAGGCAACAAGACCATTGAATAGCAATGCTATATTTAAAGTTTAGAAACATACTACATAACTGCTGCGAAGGATACTGGAAAACGAAGAGACCAGTGTTATTCAATAGTTCTATTACTATATGTGACGACAAAGTATCGTGGGCCTTTCAATGTCAAAGAAACGGTTGTGTTAGCTTTGGTAGGACAATCCTAAAACTGAGCGAATTTAGTACATACCTTACACTACCCTCTATCATGCACTTTGAGTGGACATGAGGGCTTTTGTTACAATGTCTGATGATGTGATAGTATCAACTGAAGACTTGGTAACACCAGTAATAGCCATCATATAGTCATATAAAAAACAAAAGCAGCAACAGTATCTTTCATCATATTCAGTCTGTGTAGCATTAACGAGCAATTGCCACTTGAATTCTTGTATTTGTGCTCATACCTCAAATCAAAAGAGCAGATCTGCTGCAAAGTTTCAGTGGTGGTAGCAATGACCATGCACTTTGTGTGGACATGAGGGCTTTTGGCAGAATGTCTGATGATGTGATAGTATCAGCCGAAGACTTGGTAAGAACGTGCCAGTAATAGCCATCATATAGTCATGTTAAAAACAAAAGCAGCAAAAGTATCTTTCATTATATCCAGTCCATGTAGCATTAATATCGAGCAATTGCCACTTGAATTCTTCTATTTGTGCTCTTACTGCAAATCAACTGCTGCAAAGTTTCAGTGGTGGTGGCAATGACTAAAGCAATATGGATTCACTAGTATCATCTATAGCTGCATCATTACAAGTTCTAACAGCACAAATAACGCGTTGACTTGCTGCTGCAGGGCAAAAATGTAGCACAAAGAAGGCAAAACTGTTAAATGAGCAGCAGCAGCACTATTTGAAAGAGTAATTTGCACCAAAGTGACATCCACACCTGCATCATCACACAAAATAGACACAAATGTAACACATGCAGTTTTACACCCCCCCCCCCCACCCTCCCCCATTTCTTGTGACATTTCAATTCAAAAGAGATTGAAATGCCAAAGCAATGACAGCAACCAAAGCAATTAATACATTGGTGGCAACTGTATCTACACCATAAGCAATGACAAAGCGCAATACTGACTTTTGAAGCTAATGCATCAGTAGCTCATACAGTATCCACCAGGTCTATAGGTACTCTCATCATTATCGACACTTGCTGATGAAAGTAGTAGAGCTGTTGCAGCAGTAAGACAAAGGCTGAAGTAA
>JALLPA010000993.1:0-14432 GCA_036939895.1 Thalassiosira exigua
TTCTCGATCTCAGTAAAGTCTTATAATTTCTCTGGATTACATTACGTAACATCTACTCTACCTTATCTACCGCATTAGCCCTTCACCGGAGGCATTGCAGTGCTTTGAAAGGAAAGGGGAGAGGCTGAACAAGCACAAGAAGGTCAAACCCTTGGCTGTGTCACTGTCAGAGTATGGGTGGAGGGTACTCAATGGGATGCTTCAGAGCCTGCTGCAAGACATGATGAGCACAAGTGGTCCTAGAGCGATTGCATCAACGAGGACAATCTGTTGCTCGACGAGTATTGAAATTTCTGAAAACTCTAAGGTCGGCACGCTCGCGAGCGTGCCGCCCTTAGGGTTTTTGGCATTATCAACAAAACTGAGACACGAGTCCACGGGTTTGACTCCCGACTGTTGCGTTGAAAGCTAACCGCGTGTAATTGGGATATAGACTAGGGTTCGATTCCCCGACATGGGAACCTATTGCGCTCTGGCTATGCTACCTGTCTTGCGAGTGTACAAGGTCAGCCCTTGGGCTGATTCAGAAGTCTCGCCCCTCTATCTGGACTTGTGTCTCAGTTTTGTTGATAATGCCGAAAACCCTAAGGTCGGCACGCTCGCAAGTGTGTTGACCTTAGGGTTTTCGGCATTATCAACAAATGGTCGCTTCCGGCTCGATGTGCTCGAGTTGTTCGTGGAGCTGTTCCAAAGGGAGAGAAGGACACCCGCGCGATCGCCCAGCGCTATGATCCTCCCTGGGACGTCCCGAGGGGTTTGCGACAGCTTGGAAGCGATGAGGACTTGATGGGATGGCGTCGTTCCAAGGAACAGGGGCGTCGTCGGAGGACTTATCATCGTTGTCGAGTGGACCTGCCTTTGTTTATTCGACTCTTAGGAGCCTTGACCCACAAATATCAAATTCAGCCAATGTAGCCTCACACACAATACACGTCCCCGTGCGGATACATTGGGGAATTATATAGAGGAGTCAGAACCTCTGAGTAAAGCTGCATGTAAGGGGGCCAATTGGGCGGAGGAGGTGATAGTGGAGATGAGCGATCCAACGCAGATCGGCAAAACAGCGGCTTGAGTGTGGCCCAATCCCTCTTGCTCCTTAGGGGAAATTTGTGTTTTTTTGCGCTGACGGCCAGACGAAAAAAATAAAAATGGCGGGAGTGTGTACGTGTGCGTGTGCGTGCGCTACCAATGCCACCCCTTCCATTGCAATGACTTTGAAGAATGAATTTTACAGCTAACAGATAGCTGATAAATCAGCGCGAAGCTTATTTTCAAAAAATCCGCCCGCGGTACTCCCGAAACAAAAGATTCGAACTATTCGCCAACTGACCCCCATGCTTTTGAAGTGACAACTTTGATGGCTTTGATCTTGATACCCACAGGGCGGAATCCTATCTCCAGTCGGTGGAACTAGATTCAGCAATTACTGCAAAGATCAGTAACGCTATCACTGCAGAGGCGGACGTATTGGCTACGGCGCTGGACACGTGTTCCCTCGAGTGGAGCATGACAGGAATCAAAACAAATCAGGCCATCATATCTTCTACTACTTAGTGCCTGCACTTCTCTGCGACCCACTTCGTTTGCTCCTCGAGCAATGCTTTCATATCTGCCGTTTGATGTCGGATGCTCTTGACGTCATTGACTTCCATGGTCTTGTCCCCGAGTGTCGCACTGTCGGGGGCCGCCTTGACAAGATCCCAAGATCGTGCGTCCTGAGGAGATCGAGCTTTGGGTACCAGTTCATGTCGGATCTCCGCGTGGACAGCTGCTTTGTTAGCGGTCTTCTTTTTTTTGAGGAAACTCAGAACGGTCGTCCCACCAACGTCCGGGAGGACATACACACCATCGACTTTACGTTCGGCTGCGATGACTTTGTGCTTCTTTGCTGCCTGTTCGAATTTGGTCACTTTGAAGCTGAAGGAAAAAAGGTTTTTATTAATCAGAAAATAAAAAATCTGGCTATCTAGTTTGATCATCAAAAATAATGATTTTACTCTTCAGGAATCATGACCTCCTGATTTCCGAAGATTTTTAAATTATTCTTATTATCCATTTTGTTCTCGATCGAAGCTCACACTATAATACGGCGATCATGATGTTATCATACCTGGTCAGTCTGTCCGTCATCTTTCTCGCTCATGCGGACATCAGCGGCGTGGGGGGCTTGAGCATCTACTCTTTGGTAAAGATGTTCGGCAGGGTCACAGACAATGGCTGGATCTACGTGCTACTGGACAGGGAACGAGAGGTGGGGTGCGCCAAGGGAGCGGGATGGGATGCGGTCGCTACCAGGTGGGTCATCCTTTGCGAGGCCTTGGACTCTGTGGGCGTATAATTGATTCACTCCCTCTGCTCATATCCATACACCTCCCACCCATCGGCCAGCCGAAACTTTGCATCATTGCCATCTCTGGTGTCCAAAGCCCCATTGCCTGGACCCCAGCGATTCTGTTACAGCGACGGGACAAACATCACTGCATGTGAGGGAGGTGTTTGTCCGTGTGGTGAGTGGTGAGCCGTTCGTGGCAGCGTTGCTGTGGGCTGTCCCCGCCGTGGAATGACCTCATGGGGCTGAGTCCTTGCCTAGAGAGGGTACAGAGCCATCTCAGGGACTTCAATATGCATGGAGTATGGTATGTCAATAGTAAAACATGATCCGAGCTTCGTTAGAAGGTCAGAGCTGTTTAAAAAGGGAACTGGGAAGCATGCACATCCGCGTCCTCGTAGGTTCGTCCTGTTGTTCACCTTTTTAGCGATAATTTAGCGACAATATAGCGATGACATTTTTGGCAATACGACGATAAACGAAGCTCTCCTGTCGAACAAAATAGTAAAAAATATATCTAATCCACGAAGCTTAACTTTTTTACTGTGTTGCCGGTAGATACCATTATGTTTTGTTATGTATGTAGCCGTGCAAGTATGTCTGACCAACAGCACGCATCCTTTTTAGGTGACGTTTAATGTCAGACGACACGAAAACCAACACCATTTTTCAAGCCGTCATATCAAGCTACAATGTGTCATGTCCTCACGACATTTACGACAGGAAGTTAAACACGTCGTGTGACGTAGCATTTTCAAGCTTCGAACGTCAAAACAAAATACGTAAAAATCAACATAGGTATTTGACGAACTTAGTAACTTTAAAGGGGTCTTTGTGAGAAACCTTGACGTCATCAACGTGTCAAGTGACACATTGGTGTCGCAGGGATTGTGGGGGTTAACCTTAAATCTGTACCACTGCAGGTAGTCGACTAGACTCTTGTAAAACAGTAGGGCGCTGCATAGGGGCCCGTAGATTGCCTTATTCATGCGCACGCACAGTATCGTACTTCTTTTGCTGTCACAACTGACGTGCTCGTGGTACAACTTAGGCTCTCCCCATGGTCTCCAAACCTTTTTTTATACCAGCCTTGAGTCTGTACGGCTCGATTCGTGCCATATCTCCAAGACATGTTCCATCTGTACGATGTTGCTGAGGCTAAGGTTATCCTTCATTGGTGAGTTGTCTTTGTTCATGTGTAAGATGCCGTTGTCATCTGATTGCGTATCTTTTGTTCTTGTGGTTGAACTTAAACAATAATACTTGTTGTCGCTCTCATTGCAGGTATCGTTGTACTGGTTCCTCCACGCAGGAGTAAGTAAGTAATATCTTAGCTCTCGGGACGTTTATATTCTTTCATAAAAAGCCCATTTTGCTTCGCCGTTTCTCATAGCCCAAGACGTTTTGACGAGTAAAAATAAACTCAGTTTTTTTACTCCCATCCCCCACGTCCGTAAACTTGGTGGGACATTTTGGACGGTACAGCGTCCAATGATGGAAGCATTTTGCCTATTTTTGCCATGCCAAAATGAAATTGGGTCCCCCAATCTTCCGCATGGGAGGTTATTACGGGGCAATAGGCTGCCTATGCATGACAAATAGAGAGCATCTACGGCATCCTGAGTCAGTTCTGGAGCAAACATCTGAGTGGCTGTTGGGTCGATGTAAGGTATCCTATCGCACAACCTCTTGTCGCGCTTGGATTGAATTTTCTCCCCCTTGGGTGAGATGATCACCCATTCCTTGCCGGCGTGGTATTCAACCTTGTATCCTGTGCACTTGAGCTCGGGGATGGAACAGATGTTCGTGATCCCATTCTTGACATCCCAGATCTTGAGATCCCCCCAAATCGCCGTAGTGTCGGCGCCAATAGTTTCTGCATTGTACCATCCTAGGAGAGGATGATCTTTGACGGTCAAATCGGCTAGATTCGTATACTCACGTCCCTTCTTGGTGTACATGCTGTAGGTACCACATCTGTCGATGTAGAGCTCCCAAGATTCCAGTTTTGGGAACAGATCACCACCATGAGAGCAAGGGATTTTCACAAAAATCAGTACAAAAATAGTAAATCAGTACTCGTGATCCAAGACAGCATCATTTAAGAAGAGCAGGAAATAAATCTCTTAATAGTTCCTTTAGGAGTGTAGATTGTTCAATAGAATTTGCATACTTGGAAACTGCATATTGATATCATGACTCCATATAACTTTATAACAGCCCCTTAAGCTTGTTAACATCGCTTTGACAGAAGGGTGTGATAATGTAGTGTACATACTCTGCATTCGTTTTCTGGGGAGAAGTGCTTGTACCTCAACAGTATGAACTAACAATAAAAATTGCACAAAGAATCCTTGACCAGATAGGTATGATACAACTTTTTTACTGCTAAAATTGCATTATATGAACATACTTGGTAATCCTGGAGGGCACCTCGCCTAAGTGGACGAGTTATTGAGCGTTCATAACTATGTCGTATTTTAGAGTTAGATAGCAAACGGATATGATTCTGGAAGCTAATAAAAAGCTTAATAGAATGGTAATCTCGGCTCAAAGCGGGACAGTTTCCGTTGATGTTATGGCATCGAACGGAACCTGAGAATGGCCCAAAATGAACAACCGTCGAACCGAACGCCGAAACGATACAAATAAAGTCGGTTCGTTACACTTCTAGTATTTTATCCCTACTGTATGGATCTTGATTAAGTTGAAGGTAAAAGATCCGTTTACGGAGTTCAAGTTGAAGACATTTTGCCACATCATCTGGATCAGCTTATCCAGTCTCAGAGACGAAATGGAATCAAATATAGACTCAAAAATCTGATAGGACCACAAAAGCCATCATCTTTCATAGCCTTTGTTTTACAAAGTTTTTCCTTTCTGCATAACCTTCAGGAGGCCGGTAAGGCACTGCACTCTCAAACATCATCGATTTGTATTCTTAACCCACCAAAGATTTTACCATAATTCCAATAATATTACTTTCATGAAATCTATACGTACATTATTGTGTATAAATATCAATCTTAGTCTTCAGTTGCTGACACTACCAAAATTAGAGTATTGACTGATCTGAGCAATAGGAAGGTACATTGAACAGTATAATTGGTATAATTGGAAACTATAGGTTGATATCATGACCCCATACAACTATATGACAGCCCCTTAGGCTTGGTAATATTGCTATTACAGAAAGGTGTAACAATGCAATACATACTCTGCCTTAGTTCTCTATGGAGGAGGACTTCTATGTGCCTCAATGATATTAACTAACAATAAAACGGCACAAATAATTCTCGATCATTTTCAAAGCTTAATCAGATTGTGCTATAAGGTGTACAATTGAACGTCTTAGTTTAGTAATTTACAGGTTTGGCATATTCACCCCTCACCTCACAAGTCCAAAAGTGTGCCACAAGTATAAAAGTTATTTAATATAGATTGTCAGGAGGGAGTATGCATGAATATGCCCATTTCTGGAATGATCTCAAATAATATGCACAGTCAAATAAAATCACATTTTGGAGGTGCCCCCCCCCCCCAAAAAAGAGTAATGCAATAGACTGGTACTGGGCTGCTACTCCCGAGTGAGCGAGCAATTGTATTTCGTCAATAATTGCTCATGTGTCATAACTTTTGCTATAATGTTGCCGGTACAATCAATGGCACACCTTCATACACACAATAAGTAGACCTCAATAATATTTAACTACAACATCAATATCAAACATTTTTCTAGACAAAGAGTTGGTCCTTCTCACTGAGAATATTGAAGGAGCACCTCAACGCGATAAGTATGGAGTGTTGAACTTCCAAGCGTCACAAACAGGAGGCCGTCGACTGCTAATCAACCAAAGAAGGGGGGTGAAGGCATGAGGAGTGTAGGTACTTCCCGTACGTAGCATGCGTTGTCCTTGTCGTACAATACTGTGATCATGTTTGTGACGTTATTGGGCTCAGGGATGAGGGCCTTCACACCTCCAGGCACATCCTTTGGGCCTGCAAGTGTATCCTTCGCACATACGAATAGGTTCTTTATGCCAGCTAGTAAGCTGGTGAAGTCGGTCACGCCATCCTTCACACCGAGAAAGTCCTCTGAGGCTGCAAGTGAGCTGGTGAAGCTGGATGAAACAAATTTAGCCCCTTCGTAGATGACAGTTGCAGATACGTCCTTTGCACCTAAGAGTGCTTCCTTCATGCCCGCAAGCAAGTCACCTACACGGTCGAAAGCCAGTGCCGCCCACTCGAAGGTAGATTCGGAGTAGTACCAGAGAAGGCAGATGACGACTTTTTGTGATTGAACAAGAGGTAAGAATGGAGTTAATCAATTCTGTGGGAATAGAAGTACTCACCGAGAAGGAAAACCCAGAGAAGGGAGATGATGACTTTTTGTGATTGAACAAGGCATGGGGGGTAATGTGAAAGATGTGAGGTAAGAATTGGGATTAATCATTTCTGTGGCAATAAAAGTACTCACCGAGAAGGAAAACCCTATGGTAAGTTTCTACAACCCCCTCTACTTTCCCCTCTACTTTGCCTACGCGGTGAGCCACACCGTCCAACTTCTGATCTTGCTGATCCACCTTCTCCTCTATCTCGTCAACGTGTTTTTCAACCTCGACCATGCGGACTTCAGTATTTTTATTGATCTGAAGTTGCATACCTAAACCACTTAGGACTGCCTTCCTCTGTTCGCCATAATCCCCATATCCTTCGTCCACGAGGACTTTTTTCACAGACCTTTCGAGGTGGGCATCATTCGAATCACGCTTATGACGGGGAGTCACAAATAGGGGCTCTGATGCCTTCCTCTTGTTGTTGACCTTGACCTTGCCCTTGGCTGGGGTGGATTTCTTGGGGTTCATATTATTCCTAGCCGTTCTAAGTTTTGAGCGGAAGGAAGCTTTCTTATTTTTCTCGTAAGATTGAGCTTGTTCTTCAGTTTTCCCATCCAGGCTTTTGTCGGAGGCATGGTAGTCATAGTATAGACCTGGGATAACAGTGGCGAGAGCCTGTGCACTCGCGAGAAGTTTTTCTTGGCGCGACTTATGATCAATGATCTTCGATCCGTGGTCATCACGAAAGATGTGTTTCTTGTTGTAGACAGGATCAAAAGATTCATCGCGCGCACATTTCGCTGTCTCTTCCAAGATGCGATCGGTGAGTGGTTTCTTATCTGTGCCCATTTTTACAACAGGTCAAAGCAAATGGAATCGTGTCTCGAGGAGACTGTGAAAGAGAACGGTGAAAAAAGGCAAAAGAGACTCATATCTATATGGGTTCAGGCAGAAAGACTTACGATAGTGCAATGCCCACTGTTCACCGAGGAGGAAACTCGCGTCGCGTCAATGGATCAAATTGATTCAGAGAAGAACAGGATTTTTTTGTGTGTGAACAAGGGTGGCACGAACAGGACCATGCGACATAGACCAGCATGGACCTCACCTCTCCCTCTCTAGATGAAGATGAAGAATGTGTTTCTCGTGTTGCTGTTGATATTCAACGTGAAGAAGATAAGATTTAGCGTGATGGATGAAACGTGGAGACACAGTTTGACAGAAAGCGACTGGAACATACATATATACCTAGGTATCTGACGCTGTGCATCGTCTCAGATTCGAGCGCGGGGCTTCTCCTCTCCTCCCCTACCGCGCCCAGTCCTGTCGCCCGACGAGGCTCTTCCGGACGATCGGCGCTTCAACATCGAATCGAAGCTCCCGCTGCCGTCGTCCGCGTCCGGCGCTATTTGGCGAGGAAGTCGTTCCGGCCGCTGCAGACTCGATCCTTCAATGGATCGACGATGCGCTTCGCCTCGTCGCCGGTCTCGTCTGACAGGAGCTGATCGAAGAGGGCGTTTGGGTCCATGCACGATGTGGTTCTGTGGTTCAGCGTCGCGACACGCTGCGTCTCTCCTGCTTCGCCGGGCTTCCAGTCGGGCGATCTCCTGCCGAAGCTTCGTGTCCTCCGCCACGATGCCGCTTTCCGCGTCGTCCCCGTCCGCCGCCCTTCCGGCGTCCTCGTCTCCCTCGTCGATCGTCCGGTTGACCGCGTCGAGGAGCTGGCGCTTCTTCGACTTCTTCTCCGCGCAGAGCGCTGCCTCGCTCGCTCCCGATCAGTCTCGTTCGCTGCACACCCCCCGGACGACGCGCCGCCGAGGGCCTCGTCGTCGCGGCCGTCATGGTGCCCTTCGACAATACGATTCGAGATTCCGTCGAGGACGCCGCCGCTCCCGAACGTCCGCCTCGACGAGCATACTTCGTCCTTGAGGCGCAACCGGTGCGGGTCTTGCGTGCCCCTGAGGGTGCGAGTCTTGTAGCCGGCGGGACCGCAAAAGACTGGAGTTGGCGAGAAATCGATCGTTGTGCAGAGGCCTTCGACGCAGGAGGATTTTGCACGGAAGTAGTTGAAGTTCAACGAATTCAGGCTTCAAGCGGGAAGCGCTGGGCTCAGAAAGATGAGTAGATTCATATTTTTGACAGGATTTGACAGAGGTCAGTAAACAGGTACTCAAGGCCTCATCACCAACCAACAAAGTGTCAGCGAAGCATACCTCATTTATCTTGAATCAGATTTACATGGCTCTATGTTCGATGCCCCCCGTCGACTTTTGTTTCGGCCATCTTAAACATAATAAGTTTCATTTATTCCCTTGCCACAAGAGTGAACTGCAATCTTGAAAGTGAAACTGCATTGGCCAGGTTTTCTTTTTTCGAGGCAACCTGACCAGAAGGAGGCACTATTCCAAGGCTGGTCGTCAACCAATGCCTCCTGCCAACCGTTGCAAAATTGGAAGCCGATTTTTTGTACCAACACCCTCATAGTGCGGGAAGACGATTCGCGCAATGTTTACAGTCACAGTTCCAGTGCTCAAGGACAGATCGCCCAACAAACCCAAAGTCCCCACGTTGCTCGTGGCGACAGACACGCTCCCTGAGCTCGTGTCTGTGCCAGCGCCCGAGGAGATGGTGATGGAACCGCCCAAGGTCGTAGTGCCATCGCCGATGTTACAGCTCCTCCGCTTGCGTTGCAGGATTTTATGAATAGAATCAAGCTTCCGCCGCTGCTAGTGGATGACGATCCAGAAAACATCGAGACAGCTCCTCCATCGCTGACTGAAGAATTGCCAGGCCCCAGAGGCAGACGATCCACTTCCAATGCTCACAGCGCCATTCGTGTCCACGGTCGCAGTTCCAGCGTTCAAGGACAGATCGCCCGACAAACCCAAAGTCCCCACGTTGCTCGTGGAAACAGACACGCTCCCTGAGCTCGTGTCTGTGCCAACGCCAGAGGAGACGGTGATGGACCCACCCAAGGCCGTAGTGCCATCGCCGACGTTGATCGTTACAGCTCCTCTGCTTGCGTTGCCGTCTCCCGAGAACAGAGTCGAGCTTTCCGCCGCTGCTGGTGGATGACGATCGAGTAAACATCGAGGCAGCTCCTCCATCGCTGGCCAAAGAATCGCCAGCCGTGAAGCTGAACGCCCCTCTCGTGACGTCGCCGGAGCCCACTGAGATGGCAACATACCAACCAGCTGGCCGCACCTTAGCAGGTGGAATGCACTAAGATTCCCTTGGTGAAGTGCATGAGGGCTGCCTCGATTGGGTGCGGAGAAGATGAGGCAGTGGCCACACTGGGGCCGTGCTTTGAGTCGCAATCGTCGTCGTCGTTGCACTCGTCGTGATCGTAGTCGCTCTCGTCCTTCTCTCGTCATCACTCAGGGTGCTCGTCAGGTTTGCCTCCTTCGACGTCGCGGTCGTCGAAGACGGCGCTGCACCTGCGGTCCATACATTCGCTGTCTGCCGCATCTGTCTTCACACTGTCGTCCCGATCGATCGTCCTCAACGTCAACGTCTTTCAAATTGTTTTCCCCCGCTTCGTTTTCATCAGCGGCCACGCTAGACGCTTCCTCCACGGCGCCGGTGACCTTGTCGCACACCCGAGTCGAGAGGTTGCGCTTCCTCGCCTCGGCGCTGCGCGATCGAGACAAGCGATTAAGGTTATTCTAATCAACGAAAAAAGGAAGAAAATGGGACCACATCAAGTAGTAGAAAACAACAACGCCTCTCGCACCGTGAGCTCCCGAAAGCGACTCCTCGCAGTGGCGACCTGCCACGCGACGAAGCCCGAGTCCGACGACGATTGGAGGAGGGTCCTCTGCGCGGCCTGGGCGGTTCGAACCGAAGGGCGCAGCACGCGAAGGAAGATGCGAGGTGATGATGAAACGTGTGAAAATCCTCGACGCAGCACGAAACACGTACCTCGCCCTTCCCCAGGAAATGATCGCTTTGCTCCCCCAACGAGCAGACATTGAACTTCCGTCCCTTGTTTCCCTTGGAGTGTTGCTTGACTGTTTGGCTCGCCCTCCTCCCAGTCATCTCGTGATTGTCGTCCGGGCGCTGCCTGCAAATGCCCCTTGCCCGTGACGCTGCCCTTGATGTCCCTGTCGCCATCGTCGTCGTTTTCATCATTGCCCTTGATGATAGCCCCTCTGTCTCCGCCTTCGCCCCTCCTCCTACTCCGGAAGAACGACCCGTCCACGTAGTCGTCAGCAGGTCCACGCCCTCGTTCCGGGACGGCGAGGCACCGCGCGTCGCCACCGCCGCCTCCTTTCCTTCCCTCGGCCCGGGGAGAAGCTGCAGCCTGGCTGCAGGCCCTCCCGAGCCGGCCCCTTGCCTCCCCCCTTGCCGCTTCCCATGCCTGTCATGCTGCCACTCTCGCCACCCTCGGCGCCTCCCTGCCCTCTGCGTTGTCGCCTCTGCCGAACCGATACCCCGCTTGCCGCAGTTTCTTCGTGTTCGCGTTCACGACCCCACCATCGACCCCCGTTTTGCCCACCTCGCACGCTCAGCCTGGTCCCGAGTGTTGCCACTGCATCGACGGCTTGGGGGGGTTCCACTGCGGAAGCATCGGTAAGCATCAATGGATCTTCCCAAAGAACCTCCTTTTCAATGGACAGTATTGAACGATGCGATGCAATAGTCGATGCACGGTTGATGGCATCTTTGGTGAGTTGGTGAAGAGCAACTCAAAATATAGAGACTGGATCGCCTCACCACAGGTTGTCCGGTTTGCTCGCCGAGAACTCTTCCGCTGGGCAGCCCACACCAAACAGCCAAACCTAAGGCACCCAACAAGATGGCCGCTTCCTGATCTCCCGCTGGAGCAGTGTTAACTATGGGGATCTGCACCCTGCACCTCGGCCTAACTTGGCTTTTTCTCAAATGTCAAGCAAGCGAGGAATAGGTAGTCACATCGATCTCCCACATTCGATTCAACTTTCATCTCCATCAGTTTCCCCCACTGAATTGCCCAGGGGCGGCCCAGACTCCCGCACTCCCCGCGGCCGACGGCAGTGGCAACGGTGCGGCGAATTCCGCGGGCAAGAGGGAGGCGCGTCCGTGCCGGCATCCCGCCTCGCGCGCCCGCCTCGTCGTTTTTATCGGCCTTCGTTCTCGTCGTCCAACGCCGGCGCGCTTGGTGAGGGGTGAGGGGGCTTCGTCCGTCGGTCGAACTCGATCTCGGATCCGCCGTCCGCCGTCGTTCGCGCGCGAGCGGTAGGGTTCGGCGGCCCCCGGAGAGGGGCGAGGCGGACGCCGACGATCCCGTCCCCTCCCTCGGGGCGAGGAGGGCGGGCGGCGGGCGCGCCTGGGGACGGAAGGAGGGAGGATACGATAGCTCCGGCTCTGATTGCTTTATGTAGTCACACACTTTATTGTTCGCGTGATTTTTATTGTTCGCGTGATTTTTTTTGTTCGTGTGATTTTTTTATTGTTCGCGTGATTGTTTTTTTTGTTCGCGTGATTGTTTTTTTTGTTCGCGTGATTTTTTGTTTGTTAGCGTTTCGCGTGATTTTTATTGTTCGCGTGATTGTTTTTTTTGTTCGCGTGATTGTTTTTTTTGTTCGATCGCGTGATTTTTTTTATTGTTCGCGTGATTTTTTTATTGTTCGCGTGATTTTTTTATTGTTCGCGTGATTTTTATTGTTCGCGTGATTTTTATTGTTCGCGTGCTTCGTGCAGGGCTCGCAGCGAAGGCCCTCGCAAACGTCATCTCGTGTGGACCTCCCTCCTCTCCCTCGCCGCAACCCGGAACCCGGGCGGGGATGGAGGACAGAGGAGGAGGACGAGCTAGGGGATAATGCGGCGAAGGCGAAGGAGGAGGGAGTCCCGAGTCATCGTCGTGGCCGATGTCCCGTCTTCCGACGGATGGTTTGTGCAGACACGCTGCGCGCAGTCGCGTCAGGGCGGTCGGTCGGTGGAGAGGTCGGAGAATGTTGCGCAGGAGGTTTGTGAGGAGGGGGCGGTGCGAGAGTGGGAGGAAGATGCGAATCCCGAATCCGTCCCATGGATTGGATGCTCGACTCGGACCAAGCGCCGTTTCATTGGCGGCGGGGAGCGGCGTGGCGACTGGAGATCCGCTGCTCTTCATCGTCTCAGTCCCCGTGGAGCTCGCAGATTCCGCACTTGCTGTCAACGACGGTGAGAGTTCCTACTGCCCTCCTACCTCCCGCGCCATTGATGCCGACAGTCCCGTCGCCGTGCGCACTCCCGGACTGATCGCGGCCGCGGACAACGCATTCTCAGATGAACTCGTGCCGTTCGCGCGCAACGAGATCACCGAAGATGTCGCAACTCTCGGCTGTTCTTCGGCGAAGATGGCGTCCCTGCTCCTCGATCGCGGCGCGAATTTCTCTGGACACGATGACTGGGGACCGCCCCGCATAACACTTCGCGGTAGGGACGGGAAATTTGGGCGGGGGGGGGGGGGAATCGAAGCTTTGATCGACGTAATAGAGCTAGATAGACGAGAGGGAAATATACGGAGAATCGAGGGATGTCCCGTGGAGCACGTGCACCGTGTGCTTTTCGGCGAAAGACCGAGCCACGAGCCACCTACCACGTTGCATTGGGCGGCCGCTGGCGTGAGCCATACTATACGCACTTCGGATCCAGCGGACGCGTCGACGTGTGCGAGTTTCTATTGCGGCACGTGACAAAAAGGAGAGAATATCTCGCCGATGATTCGGTCACCGCCGCGAAGACACGCATTTGATGTGGGCGTGTGCTGGTCGGGCTGCCTGGGCGTCGCTGAGTTCCGCGTCGACGAAGGGGGCGCCGATCCGTTCGCTCGAAACGACAAGGGGGGCACTTGCGCTCGCTTCGTCGCGCTGGCGGTCCGCTTGGATATGTGTGTGTTCCTTTACGAGTTGGGATGCATGGGAATTTTGTCGGCGAGATCGCAGAAAACGACGCCCGAGAAATGCCTCTGGATTGTGCCGATGCTTATGGACGTTCGGTTGTCATGAACTGGATTGGTAGTCTTGGGGCTTCAGCTAGGATGGTAAGCACATTTTGTTTCCCCTAATATGGTCCTTATCCATGCAGTACACCGCCTTTTGGCTTTCTAGGGAGCAGTAGGCATGGAACCCCGCGACTCCATCATAGAGCACCGTGACATGTGAATTTTGATACTCCAGAAAATAATGAGCCAATGATGATCAACCAGCTCTATGTACTGCGCATGTAAACGTTGGAGAATGCTGGACTGTGGATACCAGATATAAATATCCAGCTCTCGTTATGCGTCAATGGAACTTCAAAAAGCTCATCCAATAATGAACAGAAGATTTCTTATTCCGACAACAAATTAGGGAAAATGGTTAATGAACACCTGTTTGAATGAGCAGAACTCTGTTTTTGTTGTACAAATTTGCGCAAGTCTTTAATCACTCTGTCACGTTAAATATGAGGGATAATCTTTGACTCCCCGCAGGCTTATCTCCGTCGGAAAAGGTCACCTCAGAACACCCAGAATATCAAATTGAACCTCTTGTTCTCGTCTTTCGTTCTAGGGTGTTCTGGCGGGCTTACAAAATAGCACAAGGGGTTTAAAATCCGTTTACTTTTCGGACGTTGTCAGAGGGAATGTTTGTTGGAAGAGTTTCGCAAGGAGTGGCAGTCAGACGGGCGCGAAGCCGTTCAGACGGCCAGAGACGCTGGAGAAGGTCTTCGGCCTGCATCCAAACTGGCCGTACCTGAAGAAGATTCTCTCGGGTGGCTCGGACTAGTCGCTTGAGGACCTGGATTTAGAGACGAGAGCAGCA
>JALLPA010000994.1:0-12742 GCA_036939895.1 Thalassiosira exigua
TAGAACCTACATTGTTCTACAACCTTTTCGTTGGAGTAAGATTAGCTACCTTCCTCCTTCCCATCAATCTACGAGCCAATCGTTTGATATACACCGGTTCAAGACCGATATCCTTCATATCTAAATTTGATCGGTGGCTATTTTTATCTTTTACGGTGATGCACTTTAGTTCTTACCAGTAATAATGAGTTATACTAGTAGTTTTACTAATAATGCAGTCAATCTTCATACTGTGAAGTAATGTTCTGAGTTCTGGTGAAGTCAAAAGGCAAACCCAACGATGGCAGCTTGCATCTCATTTTATGAGGATAAGTCAAAGTACACATGATTATCTCTGAATATTCTCCACACCCACCCATCAGAATCCTTTGTTTTTATTTTTTGGTTCCCTCCTTCACTGATTCGTTTAGCAAAAAAATCACTCAACGCACTAAAAATTGATAGAATCGCTGGGACAGATGCCAAGATCTGAGGTCCTCTTATGACAGTGCAGTTGTCCTTTAATTGATTTTGTCTCGGAATGAAACTGTGAGAGGAATGCATGCAGAACTGGGCCTTTTGGTTCAGTGTATCTTGGTTGTTAGCACCTTCTGACATCAAGCACTGAATGAAGATAGGATATCTATCTGAGGCATCAGGGAATCAGAATATGAATGCCAGCAGAGAGACAAATACCTGGATGATGGAGACAGTGTCTTGTCTATTTAGTCATTCCGTACTATGATGTACTAAATAGCACTTATTTTCAAACCCGAGGTGTCAACAGGTTCCTCATGACATCAAAATTTAATTTCTCATGGTGAAGGCAACGAGTGTTGCAAGGCCTTCTGTAAAAGGCCCCAGGAAATGGTGAGACATCTCAATTCTCAGAAACGAGGCACCCAATAGAATGGCTATTTTCTCTGACCTCAATCATGAAGTCAAGCCTCCTCATTCCATTTGCCATATTCAACAGGTGTGCCATTCTCGTAACCCTTTTTTGTCCAAGCTCCCATCGGGTTAGTTCCAGGCCCCAGTATTGGCCCTCATGATTGACTGCATCCATTATTTCCTGCATATTCTCCCACTTAGAACCGCAGTCCATATCAGCACAGAGGGGTGACCTTTTCTAGCTGGGATTATGATCTCACTTGTTCTATGGCATAGGAACTAGTACAAATATATGCTTTTGATGGATTTTGTGCGTGTTTGAGGAAATTTTTCCGTCTTGTGCAAGTTTCAACCATGAGTAGAGGTATATATAGGTACGTAGGTAGGTAGGTACCGCTGTACTCACCCACCAATCAACCATGACATTTTCAGGTTCCCATCGCTTTTGCAGCCAACATAGCAGCAGAGATGCTTCCATGAAGCTATCAAGCCAGAACTTTCTTCTTTAGGAGGTCCATAAGGAATACCCTGGAGTGATTTATTTTTGCATCATGATCCGCCCCAATGCCCCTAAAAATAAATAGCACTAGCAGAATCGAAAATATTTTGCTGCCCATCAAAGATCATGGCAGCTGTCACACATTCTGAGTGAATTTGGCATTGCCACGCAACACATATTGTCTAAATTAACTAGGTAAATATGGGTGGATTGGCTGCATTTCTGTTGTTGTTTAACTTGTCCTCCAGTGGGGACGGCCGTTTGTCCATACTTTGAGCTTTCGAGCTCGGACTCCTGCCGCCCCGCCTAGGATCTTGTCTACTAGAGATTTTAAAGTGTAGGATTCCCACAACAACTTATGAGTCCCCCACAGCTGCCCCTGGCCGCGCCCCCCCCACAGAAGCTCAGTCCGATGCCCCGACGTCCTCGGACACCGCAGGAATTCCCGCAGTGCCGTCCTCGTCTAGCGGCCCAGCCGTTGCAGAAACGCCAGCCGTCTCCGCCTCGTCCAGGTCTAAGGGCTGCTCCCACCACCAAAGGTGCGAACTCGATCCTCGCCTCCGCTCTCCCTCCTCACACATGCCGAAGAGGGGGCGGTCGACCACAACTAGTAAGAGATAGTGTGTATTGCATGTTCATCAATCATTTCTAGGGCCCAAGGCGACGTAGCTAGGGGGTTCGCCCATAATTTGTTTTACCGATCCTGTCGTCTGCGGCCCAAACTGCTGCCAGGGTCGTCCCTGACCGCCCCCACCCCCTAAAATACGCGTTACAATCGTTTGTTTGCTATAGGATGTGTGGGACACGCTTTCCTTCGATGACATGGCCGTTGGATGCCATGGCAAGCTGTGCCGTACCGAAAAGCCTGATGCTAATTGATTGTTGTATATTTCAGTGCCGATGTCATCCCCCCGCACCCCCACACCAGAAACCCACCTAAGACTGGTTTGGTCTGAAATGACCAAGATGTAGCCATTCAAGACCAAAATGCAATAATTTGTTGACTCTGTAGCAAACTAAATGTTTGCATTAAAATAACAAGTTTGATCAAAACATGTTGAACAATAAATACACATTAATTGCCTTTGATTAACCACATAAGTTCACTGGTACATACATTCTATTTATGAACAAACTTTGAAATTTAATGGTAACAGTGTAAGACTAATTGATCTTAAATGTCCAGGCTGCAGCAATATGATCAAAATTCAAAAATAAATTGACACCGCAGTAAATATAGTGTTTACATCAAACGGACACATTCAATGTAACATGTCTGTCCAATAAATTACATTTATTGACATTTTGTCTGACAGGAGAGCTTCGTCCGTATTGCCAAAAAAATATCGCTATATTGTCGCTAAATCATCGCTAACAGGTGAACGAGAACAAGAAGAAAAGAACCTGTGAGGACACGGAGGTGCAGGCTTCCAAGTTCCGTTTTTAAACAGCTCTGATCATCTAACGAAACTCGGATAGAATAACAACTTATGTTTACTGGAGCAGTCTTTTCATGATCAGAGCAAAATTGGACATTTAATTATAAGTATATTTTGAAAAGTTCAACAATTGTCCTCCGACGTAAACATTGATGCATTCTATTATTAACAAAATCGGATGAAATCAAAATATTGATTTTCAATGGTAAGATGTAATTTTACATCACGATCACATTTTGCACTTTTTGTGTCAAAATGTTGACTCTTAAGTGAAACTTTCATTGAGTTTCAAACTTTTGAATTTGATATTAAATCCAAAATTTATCTTATGGTCAAAACGTTTATTACAATAAATCATTTCTCATCTAATGTTGTAACCGTGCAATGCAAAGCTGTATCGTAAAATTACATAGTAAGACCTAGTAATAAAAATATTATTTTCTTACATTTTTGAATCCTTCACTTAAAAATCATTTTTGAATTTGGTGCCAACCGTCAAAATTTTTTCTGTTTGAACCAACACAAACAGACTCGCGGCTCGCCCGCTCGCGCCCCCGCCACACCACACCGCAACAAATACAATAACCCAAGACACACAAAAAAACATAACACAGCCGCGTCCGCCCGTGCCTGCGCGCTCGCGTCCGTCGGATAACTTGCCCTTCCCACGCTCCCTGTCGATGGGGCGAGGTCCGTCCACCTCTGGATGTCCAACCGTCAACCTCCTCCCCGAAGGACCATGCCGTCAGGTAAGTCGAGTGGAGGTAAGTATTTTTTTGACGAAATTGCTCACTCACGGTTTTTCCCTCGGTCCTCTCTGGCGCAGGGCTCGACGACGGCTGAAGGCTTGGGGGTGGCCGTGACCTTCTCCGCAGCTGCGGCGTTGGGTGCAGCTGCGGCCTCTTTGGTGGCGGACGCAGTCGGCCATGAGGTCGACGGAGATCACGACCTTGAATGCGGCCATAACCTCCTTGGCGACGGCCACGACCTCGAGCATGGTCGCGGCCTTCTCGAAGACGGATGCAACCGCGAGGTCGGCAATGATGTCAAAAACGGCGGGGAGACTGAAGTCGAAGGCGACCCCGAGCTTGGGGATGGCCGTTAGCTCGACGACGGGCTCGGGATCGTGGACGGGCAAGACCTACGGGATGGTGGCAACCGCAAGGACGGCCGAATGTTTGGGACAGCCGGGGTCGTCGTGGCCGCAGGCTCGATGACGGCCGCGGCCACGAAGTCGTAGGCGCCCTGGGGTTGGCCTCAAGCTCAATGGCTGCCGCGGGCTTGAGAAGGGGTGTGCCTCCCGGAAGAGCGCGGCGCGTGCGGAGCTTAAGGATGGGAGAAGAGGCAGAACTGCGTGGGGTGCAGCGATCGAACTTCTCTACCGTCTGCGTGTCACTTTTTGCATTTGGGTTGCGCTGTTTCCGCCGCATTAAGTAGTGATATGTAAAATAAAAATCAAACAATTCACATATCGCACGAATAAAAATTATCTCAATGTTACCACATTATAGTACACAGAATCAGTTTACATGTCATTTAGTTTTTGTTTACTATTAAATTGCACATTTTTCTCGTAGTCACCTAAGTTTACTTCCAGTAAACTTTTTGTTTACTAGTAAAGATACAGTATTTAATCAGCAGTCACCACATGTTAGTAGTGAACTATGAGTTTACATGTAAATTGAATTGTTTACGGACGTCATAAATGCACTTCCCAGAGAAAACCTGCTAGTTATTTAAGGTAACTGATGTATGACCATTGATCAGTCTTAGGTGGGTTTCTGATGCACGGCCTCAAACTCACACGTTCCCCTCTTTCTAATCGATCTGAATGCGTTGGAAGAGACCCAGGCCGGTTAGGAGGCCAAGGATGGCCAGGGCCAGCAGTGTCGGGGCTGCAAAAAAAATGCAAGAAAAATATTTTTGTTTGCCTGTAGGCGCTCTTGGCGCCGCACCCCCTCCATCCCCAGTGTACTCCCCTGGTCCAGCCGCTCATCCTGCTCGTTTTCGACGTGTGGGGTAGGGAGGTAAAAGGGCAATTGGTTGTTAGAAGCCAGGCCATAGAAAAATAATCACGCATTTTTCGTCTCACCTTTTTTATGTCCTGGTGAATCCGGAGCACTGCCAGCGGTGAACCGGTGGAAAGGACCGGCCGCCACGCGTCCCGACGTTGCCACCGTAGACGATGGGCGGTGCCGGCAGCATCTGTTTTTGGCTGTGGTGGACGAGACTATCGAGGTTTGGGCCAGGCGGCGAACACCATCCCTTGGTACGACAACATCAACCGAACAAGCCGCCGCCGACCTCTGCGACGGCCGTCGCACTCGGTGGCCGTGTGACAATGAAGCCGTTGGGTGCCCCTTTCGACGTTGCGTCGATCGGAGGACCTTGAAGGGAGAGAGACACTGTCAATTACTGGGGGGTGCGGGTGAGGGGTTCCGCCATGATTGTGTCCACGGCGGACAAGGCTCGTTGCATATTTCGCCCCCGGCGACTGCATTTTTGATGATCGCGCTGCCTGCGGACACGGACCCTAATGGAGGCCCCCAGGAAGCGCATTCAATGTGGGAAATTTTTAACGGTGGATCGATTCTATGCAAGGGAATGATATCGTCGATTGCATCTTATGGCCAATTTTTGCCATGGAGGGGGTTGTGACCGGCAAGTTGGGATGAACGTCTGTCTGTACGACCTCCGTTTTGCGAGGACTTCGATTTTTAGTTTCCCACCAAAAAGTAAAAAATGAATCGACTCAAAACCTCTATATAAAAAAATTCAAGCCACCCCCTAATCATAAAGACGTCATTTCTATCAAAAATAGACAAGCTCATGACATTCTTTGGGTCATTTTATGTGTTGATGTCACTATGATGTTATATTGACCTCAAAGGAAAACTTGACACTAATTTTCAATGATACAGTAGAGGAAGATTGAGCAGGCAAGACAGCTATGTCAGGCAAGTGAGGTGGCGTTTCTAGCGTAGTTGGGGGCAGCTAGTAGACGGAGAGGTGACATTTGTGGAGGCATTTGTCGTCATGGATATGGTTGCTCTTTGGTGCACCCATTTTGACACTGTAGGGCAGCGTTTTGAACCTTGATGTATTCACAGTATCCCTCCTTCTAATTGATTTCACACCTGATTGTATCAACAAATTCATCTGCTTCTTAGCTTTAACTTGGTATCCTGGGGGCTATATAACCCCAAAATTAGACCCCAAATGGGCCTTGTCCCCAGCGTCAGTGGCTCTGTTGCCCCGCACCATTTCGCTGTCTTTCCCCAATGCCCCCCATGCCGATGACCTTCCCAACCTATGCCGGCACTGGAACAATACGGATCAGCCCCCCACTAGCTAGCGGGCTGGCCCGTATCTTTTGGGCACCATCGGCGGCAATCCGATGCCGGGTCAGGGCGTCCCCTGCATCGGATTGCATCCCCTGTCCCGGCATCGGATAGCCGCCGCTTAAGTTCTCCCAACGGGGGTCTGGGGGCCAAATAGAGGTCTATCGCCGCCCCAACCTGTCCCAGAGTGGCATCATTGTCACCCCTGGGATGCCAAGGATGTCGCTTGTTGATATGGATTAGCGGCTTGTGCGAGGGGTATCATGGGTAGTACAGCATCCTCCCCTGATTGGCTCCACTAACAGGCGCCGGCGGTGGCCAAAACAGCCCAAGTAGGAGGCTCCACGGGATCCTCTGTCACGGCCCGGGCACCGAGACCCCCCGCATATCGGGTACCCTCAAGACCCCCACAATGTTGGCCGTCAATTCGGAGTATTGTTGATGGGTTTAGGTTGCTGGGGAAGATGCTCGGGGGACGTTTCCCTCCAGAGGACGCCATGGTGCATGGGTATCATGGCATGTGGTTGGTGTTTTTTTCTTTTTCGTACCTTGTTATTTGCATTTCTGTTCGGCATAGTAGGGAAATGCTGTACGACATCTTGCCTGATTTCTTTTTTTTGTTTTGCAGGACGGAAGTACGAAGGAATTTGTAGCACTGTTATGAACCGCAGAACAACAGCGGAATAAGTACAATCAATATAACTTTTTACCGCTGAAATTACGCGGTACAAACATAGATCGAATGCTGCAGTACATTGAGTTTATTTGCCCAAGGGCAACGATAGGACATCGTGACCATGGTCAACCAGCTGAACACCGAGAAGTACCAATCGATAAAAAATGATCAGGGCAGGGTGGGGCTGGGTAGAGTGTACATGCATGTCATCATCATTTGGGACAAGTACAAGGTCAGTCCTTTGTTCTCCAGATGCATATGTGTGGGTGCATGCTCCCACAGCAACGTTTGGTTGGGATTGCTTGGGCATCCTCTTGCAGCTTGGGAAGACGTAAGGATATCATCTTTTCTATGACTTCAAACATAGTAATTCTAGCTAAGCCAGCACAGTAGAATTTCAGAATTCTCCAACGGCTCTTTTGAGAAGAAAATGAAGTGTTATTTTTTATTATTAGTATGCCACTATCCATCAATATTAACACTATGAAAATTTTGCCTCCTTTTTGCCGCACACTGCTTCCGGCAGGAACGTTATTTTCAAGCATTTGTTGACTATGTTTACCAAAAATTAAAGCTATATTATCACATTCAAATGTTTAAGAAAACTAAAACTACATAATTTGCAAGCAAATATCACCGCCAAAATAGGAAACATCTAAGTATAGACTCCTAAAAGACACCAAAAACTAGACAATCAGCAATCATAATAGCAATTGTCCCCTTGATATTAGCAAACTACGGAAATGTTTACATCGGAACACATGCACACTATGCATCAACATTGATGTAGTGGCTCTGCAGTAAAATAAAATCCTTTTTGGAACCCTAAGCTATCTCTATCTGGAATTTTGTTTCCGCCTTACAGCTGGGGTTTACTTAAGAAACAGGAATTTCTTTGCATGACTCTATGAAAAAAATTGCACATCTTCATTGAACTAAATTGTCATTAGCATACAAAGACAAGAGATAATACTTATTCCAGATGCAAACCTATAAACTATGGATGTCAAATCTCAATGGCAGACACAGCTAGGCAAAAATAATCACGATCACTTTAGTCTACGAGACCGGCTCAGCCGATCGCATGGTACTCCAACTTGTTCAGCTTTGTCTGATCGCCCCCCAGCAGCACATTGGACTGAGACAGCACTCCCCGCCCATTACATCAACCGCCAAGAGGGGACAGCATGCAACAGCAGCAGCAGTTTCAGCTCAACCCCCGACTTTGGGCACCCAATGGCATACGTCAGCCACCACCACACTTTTACCCCAGCAGCGATGACATGCGCCAACAGGTCCTCAAAATGCACCCCAATGGCACCGATCTTGAGTCGCCCACGCTGCAGACATTGAGAGCAAAGTACAAGTTTCCTGTATTGATTACGTGCAATAGACGAATTGGTCCTTGCAACGAAACTAATGATATCTGCCCGAAAAAAGCCACGGGGAATAGCCCCACAGATCGAGATATTCTTAGGGGAAAGCTGGAAAAGCTTGCAATGTATAGGATCGTCTATCCAAAGACAACACTTGCATATGTCCGTGCCTTCTTGTGCAATCTTGATCCAAGTGAGCCTCCGTACTCCAATTCACAGGTGCATCGGGCCAAGGAGTTGCTGGAGTTCTTGAGAATGAAGACAGATTCTACCACTGCTGATCTGTCTTATTCTGAAACCAATCTACGCAAGCGCTGGCATTATTGGAATTATCCGCCTTCTAGGATATAATTGATATCGACAAGGCCGGTTTCACTATTGAAAATCAGAACCATATATGTGGAAAGACACCTATCCCGATGCGGTTCACGCAGCAGGGTATCTACGGACGAGGAAAGAAGCTGAATCTTCTTTTGGCTATTTCAGGCGATGATGTTGATGGTACGCATTGACATCAAACATGGCTAGATTTGGCTAGATGGTGGTACTACAATAGAAAGATTTCATGAATTCATGGAGAGGATCATCAATGATCTTGCAACCAATCATCCTGGTAGGGTGTTTATCTTCACAATGGACAACCTGAATTCCCACAAAAAAACAGCGATTCTGAACATGATATATTTGGCTCGGCATCGTAGTGGTTTTCGTGCACCATACTGGCCAGTGGACTGAGCTGTGGAGTATGTGTTCAACACTGTCCATGTTCATCTGTGAGTCTATTTAACAAATTGACAACCATGGATGAGTTGAAAAATAGAACCGGCCGCATCATTGAGATGATTCCCTCCTTCTACGGGGTACTTTAGTAGGCATGTGGGATTTCCCCAAACTATTATTTGTTTATTTGTACCGTGATGTATCCACCTTTCTTGTACAAGATATGTCGGTCAAAATAATATGAAATCAATAATGCCTCGTCCTCATTTGAATGTGTCATACCCACACACATTCATGAATATATATTGTGCTTTCCTGGCTCTGTCCCTGTTCCCAAGCTCTATCCTCATCCATGTAAACCAAATCAGTGATATCCTTGCATGTATTTCTGCGAATGTTAACCGTGTAGGCCTGCACAGCCTGTTGTCTTTTCCGGGGTGGAAAGAGCACCGAAGTCCTTGTCAAAATTGATTCCAAACTTTGCATGCACCCGCATACACCTGCCTTTCCTCTGGAGGCAACGATTGGCAGCAGACTTTGTGGCTGAAGCAGATGCAGACTTTTAGGCTCGAGGCTTTGCCGCTGAACCAGATGTTGCAGATTTGGCTGCGGGCATTGCCATCGATTCCTTCTCCACATCATCATCAGAAAAAAGGAAATTCATCAGAAGACAATTCAACAACCACGTCTCTGTCCTCCTCATTAGACCTCCTCAATCCATTGTTGCGCTGACGGCGAGCACTGGCATTCTCGCCCAAGTAGACATACTTTCCCCCTCTTTTGATCCACCCTCTTCATTTTGGGTGACTCAATTTTTCCATCTGATCTTACATTTCCTCCCGAGCATTATTACCCGGAGGATTATGAACCATAAAGGTTGCCACTGTGAGGGTTTCCTGCTGACTAATGGCCCGCTCCCTGTTTTTCACATCACCGCTGCCCAGGCCCAGCTTTCCTTCCTGCTCCATTTTTCTGTAGGCTTCCGTTGCCCACTCGGTGGTGTCTCTATTCAGAGATAAAGCGCCGCTGAAGTAGCTCTGGGCGCTGTCAACCTCGGTAGAAATAGGCGCGGGGTTCTTCTATTTAGCTCTCGCCATATGGACAGTGGGAATGTCCTTGATCTCACAAACAAAGCTGCAAGCGCAATTACAAAGCGCACAAGTCCCGTCAGTACAGAGGCCACATGGAATGAAATTTCCTTAGAAGGAATGGCCCACTTGAATGCAGCAGCACTCCACTTCATGGCTCCTTTGATTGTTTGCAGCTGGCTTGGTTGCATTCTTATTCCCAGCATCCAACTCTTTCTCATACTTGTTGTTATCTTGGATCTACCTTGTTCTCTGCATCAATAATAGAAAAGCGAAGAAAGCAGGTGAAGCTATGGTCACATGAAGCACAATCTTTATTCGGACCAAGTTTCTTTAGATCTTTGTTGGTCTATGGAACATTCCTATCCTCTTCTGAAGGAAGAAAAAAGGACGGGAATAATGAAATGAACGACGAGATTTCACATCATGGTGTGACTCGGATACCAGGAGTTCTCATCAGCGATAGATTGAGACTTCAGAGCGCATTGTATTGTTAGCTCATCAGCCAGTTCATGTTCACAAGTATTCCGTACGCGAACCATAGTGACGAGGAAATGTTCCAGCGCCTTCCCCAGCATGGGAAGCGTTTTCCAGACAGCTTATCGGCATGCACCATCTTTAGAATGTTATCCAATGCAAAGAATGCATCCGTGCAAAAAGTGGCCAGCTGAGCCTTCCCCCTCTTACACTTTGACAACTTCTCTGGTAGTGCGTCGCGCAGATTCGCTGAAAGATTGAGTGGCAGATTGAACTGGGTGTTGACATCATCAGCCTGCGCGGCGATTACAACAAGGTAGAGCGAAAGTCGATCAAGTTGCTGACCAAGTCTATCAACTGCTGAGGAGTGAAGACGTAGGCAGTTCTGAGTGCTTGAGTTCTTCAAAAAGCGCCGCCATTGCTCGCTTGAGGCACCAGGCCAATTTGACCTGTGCATCCTCTTCCATCTCATATCTCAATGGCTGTCGACGATGCGTCGCAGAAACGACCCCTGATTCGTGACACTGTCCCTCGGGACATACACGACTTCATCGTCATCAGTGTCCATAGACTCAGACATGCCTTCTCGTACTGCTGATCCATTCCCTTCAATAGGGCAATTTTCAGCAATTGCAGCGATAGATAGATGGAAAGAGCTCATGCTGAGAGGACCTGGACCTAGATTCTCACCCTGGGTACCACGGCGGGTACCCTTGCTGGAAGGCAGACGAGAAGCCATGCTTCCACAATTATGAATATCTATCAGATCGCGAGGTCCTTCTCTTCGTGCCCCATAATTGCCATGTTTCCCCCTCTTCTTGTTCTTGTTCAGAGTCGGTGCCATAACAATGTGAGGGAGGAGCTGACGCCGTGGGGGGACTTGCAAAAAACGCCACTCATTACCTGCGCAACATCCGGCGCCCCATCTCTGGATCTTTGTCGGATCGGCCGAGAAGAGCCAATTCCTCGTCACAGAGCCGCTGAATTGGCCGGCAAGAGCCGCCCCGGTCTGATGTCCGGCTGAGACGGGTGGAGGGGGGGGGCGATGCTGGAAACTTGCTCTTCTGATTTCTCAGCCCTCAACCGATATATTTAAGCCGTTGATGAAGTAGTCGTCCGAGAATAGCGTGGAGGAGGAGGCCCCTGACAAGAGTGGATACAGCTCAAAAGCAAGGGCGCGTTCTGGGACAAGGCTGACTAGGGCGGGCACTCGGCCATGGTCGTCATCTCATCCACTAACAAGGAGTGATAATATTTGTTTTTCGAGTTCCGCTGTATATTCTACAGAGGAATTGAATGAGACATAAGCCAGGTGTGGGGAATCTCCCGCCCGGGGTGGGAGATCTCTCGCGGGGGGCGCGAAAAACAGTTGATTTGGAAACTGTAGTAGTATTTGGGAGTTTAAGAAATGCGATCAATTTATTGAAGTACTTGGATCTAGGTAATTATTTTACTTTATGTCGAAGCACTATTATTATATTGCTATGCTGCTGTGCATCATTCTGGTCTTTAGTTTCTTTTCCAAGAGCGAGGAAAACTCATAAGCTTTCGTTAGACATTCCATGGGCACTCAAATGTTCCACCAGAGTAGCTCATAAAATCATTTGTTATAGTTGTATGATATAATTTGTGTTAACTGTTCAGAGCAAAAATGAAGTAACACAAGAGCAAGAGTAAGAAAATGTGAAATATCAGACACGGCGATAGCCTGGCTCCCCCCCAATATTAATCGCTTTCGGGATCTCCAAGAATCTGGACGTATCCTTTTGGAATCAGTATATTTTGTACATTGTCTTACTTAGTACGTTGGAAACTATATATTTGGTACTTACTCTTCAGTTTTATATGTTCCGAACCATGCATTCGCGAATTGCTCCCGCGGATCCCGAATGAAAGTGCATCGATATACGTACGATACTAGGGTAGTATCCGTAATCAAATATCGTGGCATTAGTATTTTAGTACTTTTTATACATCGGAATTAATATATTTTAGTACTTATGAGTACTATGTAAATAACGGGAACCAAAGAAGAGGAAGTATGTGTACTTATGGACGTAGGTAATGAGAGTGCTTGTTACAACATGAGAACTCACCGACGAGTTATTTCAACGTAGGAATTAATATCAATCCAACTTCATCAGCTTTTTTGGCAAGGAGTACATATGTACACTACGTAGGTACCATACGGTACTCGGTACTCCTCCATACAGTTTCCAAATCAATTGTTTTTGAAACGCTTTCCGCGTTATTTTT
>JALLPA010000995.1:0-12220 GCA_036939895.1 Thalassiosira exigua
AAGTGCCTCCAATAAAAATATTTCTTAAAAAGTCCATTTCTTAAAAAATACTCGCGTCTACAATATCTCAACAAGATTAGCATGTTTGGAATAAAAATAAGGCATCTAAGAAACACCCTTTTTAAGCAAATATATATCATAGATACTCTGTAAACTTTAGGGACAAAAACTCACACGCCCTCACGACAACAATATAAGAAGACGAGACAGTAATCAGATCAATAGCTCAGTCCATTCACCTTAGTGGGAGTGTCGCTTCTGATAATATTATTGGGCTTTTTGTATGGCGACGTTTGTACTGATGGTGAAGATAATCTTAGCTTGGACAGTCATCTACTGTGTAAAAGTCCAAAATATTTGTTCTTGTTTCGAAAAATGTTGAGAGAAGTTTCCAAAATCCCATTTATATTTCCTTTTACCTCTATTTCTCATACGTCACAACATATACTTCGAAAAACATTTCATGCAGATATCAGGTGGATAGTTCATGTACGAAGAATCAAGACTGATGCAATTTACAACCAAAGTAACATGGCATTTATCGATTCAATATTTTTTATGATCTTCTAGGACTTACAAAAAGGTTCACCCTATTATAGATCAAGGCCCACCAACTTCATCAGTAAGCCCTTTTCAGACACCATAAAGTAAATTGTTCATTTTAGTCTATGGTACAGACAATACATACCAACTTCTTATCTACCATTTGATGTCTGGCTGCAGACCCCCCAACGCCTGTCTGGAAATAATATCGTGGAATGTTTACATACGGAAAGGCAATTTATTGCAATCTTCATTGCGTGATATTTTACCGGAAGACGAAGACAGGTTTTTGTTTCGTCTGACAATCCCATCGGAGGGAAAGATAACAAATTTTATAGAGGGAGAAAAGTTGGGGTTCTGGTTGAAAATCCTATTTCGCTGAAAATTAAAATAATAACATTTACGGGAATAGACCCCAAAGAATTGACCGTTTTCGAGCCGTTGCCAATCCGCGATTCTACAACGTGGTCTTGGCTGGAATTACTATGTTCCCAGTCACCAAAGAAGGGATTGTTGGTCCATTGTCAGCCGATCGTGGTTGCTGTTTTGTCGTATACCACCATGCACACACGACACGGCCTCGACTTGACTTCACTTAACTTCACTTGACTTCACTTCACTATTTTTAGAATTTGACGTTGACACGCACGGGCGACGACCTCACTTTTGACCATGGCCGGCCACATTGTTGCTGGCCATCTCATCCAAATGCTTCTCCATGTGTCGCCTTCTTTGCAAGTTGTGGCACCCACACCTTCCGATGCCTCCTCCGCCGTTTGTTGCGAAGATGCCACATCACAGTTGGACGTCGGTAGGCAGACACCACGCCGGGCCGGAGCCGACGGCGCCGGTGAGTCTTTTGTTCCCACTGTGGACTCGGCACCCTCTTCTCGTCCTTTTGCCCTCATCTGCTTCCGATTGAGGACTGCTTGACGAATCCTTCGTTTTAGCAAAGCCAGCATAGTGCCGGTAGAGAACGAGGCCCGAAGGTGAGCTCAAGTTTCTCTGCTAGTCTCTATTATTATTATCCCCCCTGTGCACTTTATTTAGGCATTCCCGTCTGAACGACGAACGGAATTAATCTGCGTACGCCAAGCAGGACAACGGGGGTGATATGGAGAAGAGGAGGTGGGGGAGAGATCGTGAACGGAAGGCATCTGCTTTGTGGCAATGGTGGGGATGGTGGAGGCCGCCCCCCACCGTTTCGTGCAGCGGAAAATCCGACAACGGTGTCTGAGCACAGTTGCAGGTAAGAAGTTTATGTGTCTTTCTTATTTCATCAAAAATATTGTTCGTTCTAAATCTAATTGAAATTCTTCCACCATGGCCTCTCGAAAGCCAAAATTGACCATGTGGGCCTCTCAAATGCAACAACCAAAGCGATGGCCGGCCGTGGGGGCCTCTCGAATGTGGCAAGGGGTGAGTTTTTTACTTATGCTTTTTGCTCATATTTCACCCAAAGCGTCCATCTATTCTAGATCTCTTGAGGCCAAGCGCTATAGATGGCCGTGGCGACAGGCAACGCTGGTTTTTATCGGCCGATAGCAAGAGCTGGCTAGGAGAGCTGAGGAGTAGAGGGGCGGCCTTGGATTGGGCTGGCTGGGCTGGCGGGTACCATATGGATGCAATTGCGCCAGAGCTCAGAGGATGGGCGGTGTTGGAGCTCTGACGGATGCGAACGTCGGGCGATGTATGCCCCGACTGGCAACCGGCAAAAATCCTGGAGGATATAGTTACAGACGGATAACAAAGAGGGCCACCTAGCAAAGCTTGGCTGGGCGGGTAAGACAGTGCGCGAGCAAGTTAGAAGCAGGAGGAGTTTGAACCAATTATTTTCTCTAGATGTTAATGATAAATCCAATTAGATACAGCGGCGATTATTCGTGATTGTAAATAGATTGAAATATGAAAACCGTTGGCCCTGAATCAAAATCAGATGCTGGCCATATTTACCATGCCTATTATTTGGTGTCTATTTTTCTAGACAATCGGTGATCGCTTTGGCAAGTTTCTGTGTCTGTAGGTGGTTTTGGCTTGGTGTCTGTACATCAATTTGGTGGTAGCTTACCCCGTCTGATTTACATACACCAAAATTACTGTAATTGGTGTCTGTAAAGGGCTTACTGATGTTTTGCCGTACCAACTGTGGAAGTGATATCTAAAAAAAGTTCTGAATAGTTACATCCAAGCCTAACCATATGCACCTGTTCCTGACAACTGGAAGATTGAAGTTGAGCAATAGTTACACTTTTTGCTGGTTAATCAAGCAGGTTTGTAATTTTCAAGGCGACAGATAAGTGTCATATGCACTAGAAATTCTTTGGAACCTGAACTCATCTTCAATTTTTGGTCATAGGTGGAATGTCAAGCCTACCAAGATGTTCTCATATAATAATAATATAACCAAGCAAACAATACTTGTATTAAAAATTCAACACTAATTTGTTGCAATGCATGTTTTAGATCAATTTTTGAACTGGTTCATTATGTCACTTATGTCAAAGTTGTTCATATGATTCTTATCTACTCCCCTACTTAATAAAACAGTGCTGTTGTGATACTGATTTGCTCAATAGCCTGAACGTTACAGCATGCATTTCCTGTGCTCATGTTGATATTCAGACTTCATCTGAAAGCTTTTCAAGAATGATATAAGAAGTGGGGTAACATGTATGGTTATAGGTTGCGACTGACAGACTAGATGATTTGCCTTTTACCGTTAACAAATCAATGTCACCATAATGGTCCTGACAGTTTGTACATGACTGTAACAGAGTCTGTGAGTATGAATTTTTATTGTAGAAATGTTTGTTGCAAGTGATGGTGTATTCAATTTTAATAATCGAACCTGTATATTACCTGGTCCAGTCTATCATAAACCTCCATTTAAGCTCGGATCCACAATTACCCTGAAATACCTTAATCAAACTTGGATGTGCAAATTGAGGGTGACCTAACACAGATATGACCTGATTTCAAGCCAACATTGCTCGCATCTTCCCATTAGTCATAATATGAGTGTGAAAATTACTGATGTGTTTGATATTCCGCGTAGTTTTTATAATAATTACCCCATGCAATGAATCTTTCTTATTGTTGCATGCAGGCCCTTCAATATATGTATGCAGATAGACCCCAGAATGTTGAGAGTGACCATATTATCAGGGTCAACTTGCAACTCGACATTTACATTTTCATGGAAGATATAGTAGGTGGCAGACCAAGATGAAACATGCAATAAGTAGAAAGCAAAAATCCCTTCTGAGAGTGTAGTAATGAAGGCATTGTTTATGTGTTCTCTACTATAGTGATCCATATCAAGTTTGCTTTCATTTTGTTAGCGGGTTTCAGAGAATGTCTTTGTTTGAGCTTGCCAAACAACGAGAGTACAATAAAGTGAAGGGTGTAAAAAATATCTTCTGGTAAAGTAGAAATAATAGCATTGATTATGTATTATCTACAAATGTGAGCCCAATCAAAGTTTCATTCTTCGATTTTGTTAGTTGGTTTCAGAAAATGGTTTTGATTGAGCTTGCCAACAACTAAAATGTACAACTTGAAATATACTCTGCCCCGCCAAATGTTACCCTTTCCTCAGCCTCATGGATAGTGCTATGGCATTCCATACTAATCCTCAACTGTTACACCCGTGAAAGCTGTTTCACCAGCTACTTTTTCCAAGCTCTCCCATATGGCCTCTCTTAGTCCACGAAAACCATTTTCGATATCTTTGAGCGAATCCTGTTGCAATCGTTCAAGCAGAGGGTTGATTTTTCGTTTTGACAGAAGGCGATTCAGCCGCTGAGCGACTTTGGAACAGCACGCCACAATTGCATTCTGCTTGGAGTCACCATCACTTTTTCTGTCATCACCAATAAATTTCTTGTCGTCGTGATATCGAACGATGGCAGCAAAGCAATGAATGTACGCCTCAATCACCTGAACAAGCAACGGCCTTTTAGTCGAACCAAGCGAGCCTGCTGGTGCCAATAAAAGAGTCTCGTAGTGCAAGTCTCGCACCTCCCTCAATATTTCTGCCAGATTTTGCATCCATAATTTGTTCTTAGCTGCATGGGGCAGCACCATCTGCAGCGATTCTGATGATGGGAAGCAGCAGAATATGGATGTCGATAGCTTGTTTTTGCTACCGATTTTCGGCGTGAAATTTTGACTGATGCGCCCGTTGGCACCGGCCTTGAGCCCAAAGCAAGTGTACAACACATTCCCATCAACAATTGCGGCGTAGGCGAGAGATGCTGAGTCCTCATCCAGGTCTGGAGCCGACGATTTTTCGGCACATGGCGATTGGTGTTCACTGTTTGTCGATGATTGGGATGCGCTTTTGCTCGCGGAAGACTCGCTTGTGATATTTGGCGCCTTATATCCCGTGGCACCCCCTGTCAGCAGAATCAAATATCCGAGTGCGACCTCCTTCGGAACGACCAAGATGCTGGTCGGATCATAGAATGTCAATTCCTGCTCATTGGTCGATGTTACCGCCTCTCTTCTCGGGCATTCCCCGCCGCCTGCAGGGAGGAAAGGCGTGGATCCTTGTTTTATCACCGCCATGGCGATGGTTATTTATTGTCTATTCGACGAGTGCTGCAATACGTCTGGAGCGTTCTGAATGCCGATGACCAACAGAATACCTTCCGGGTTAGGCGCCTTAACCGCGGGATCGGCAACAGAAACGCCAATCCTCTCCGGCTTCCAGCTTTTTCGCCTCCTCGGTAACCTTCTCTCCTTCGACGGGTCGGCCTGTCTGCCGGGTTTGGTCGTATCGTGGAACGTGGACCTTCGTTCATCGCTCATGGCTCGACGTGGGCGCGTAGCCGTAGCCAGGGCTTGTTGGGGGGACTTCGGCACTTCGGCTCTCGTCGGAGGCAAATTTACTTCGATCATGCTTCTCTGAACGGAAATGTGCCAATTGGTAAAAATTCATTCCTCTCTCGCGTTTTATCGTGCGTCGCGTGCGTGCGAGCACCACAGAGCCCCCCTCATCCGTTAGGGAAAGAATATGAGAAAGTTTGTCGGGAAGCATCTCGAATAATACGACGAGGTCGAAATCAACTTGATGCCATCAATGTGAGAGTAGGTGACGCGAGTGTCATCATGTGTTGCATATGTAGATAATGTGTCAATGTCAACGCCAATGCCAACGCCAACGCTTCAAACGCCTCGCATAGTTCGTAGTTGGAGGCGACACGGGTGCGCTACAACACACGGGGGGTGGCTACGAGTCACGTTAGTTGATATCGTGGGAGGTGATGGCAATGTGAGCGCGCGGCTGTGGGCGGGCGCGCGGGGACCCCTCTGAAAGTTCACGCAACGATCGGCCAGCGACGAGGAAGCTAGCTCTCACCACCAGTCTCTGCGGCGAAGTGGCTCTCATCATAGCTACATCGTTCCAATAGAAAGAAGAGCTCTCCGTCTCCTTAGTAGATGCGTCCGTGCACTGCCCCATTTGCGGTGTCCTGACAGCAGACGACCCTCAGTATTCGAACCGTCAATTGTACTAATTAGAGAAGAAACATGACGCTCTCAGACACCGTCAACGAGGTGTTCGGCCACTTCCTTCTTTTTCTCCTTGTATTTGGCATGTCAGCAACTGTCGACTTGAGATGTGTTCTACAACAACTCAGTAACTATCGTGCCTTGTGCATGGGAGTAGTCCTGCAGTTTGTCATGCTTCCGTTCTTGGGCTTTCTTACGGTGAAGATGCTAAATTTGAACAACGCAATGGGAATTACTCTCCTCATCGTGACAAGCTCGCCTGGGGGAAGCTATTCGAACTGGTGCGTATCCTTTGATAACGGGTGAATTAGTTTTGTCGGATTCTGCGCAGGGATTCACGATGTATAACACGAAATCCACCTTGATTTCACACGCAGGTGGTGTTCCGCCTTCAACGCTGGTGAGCGTCCTTATTGACACATGCGACAGCCTGTTTAGAATTTATACCCAGCAACCGCTCACCCTCCCCATCTCTGCATAGATCTTGCACTCTCTGTCACTATGACAGCAATCAGCACTATCCTCTCCGTAATTATGTTGCCTCTAAATCTGTACTTCTACATCCCGAAGGCATTCAGTAACAGCGATGACGTCGATGTCTTCGGAATCCTAGATTTTGGATCCCTCATGACGTCTATTCTTGTGGTGTTTGGCGCTATTGGCTCTGGTATCTATGCCTCGGACAAAGTGAAGCATCCAAAGTTCCACGTTTATGCCAACCGAGTGAGTCTCAAGCCCGCACCTGTCTTTTGTGTGTAATGTCTCGTGCTCATCGACCTTCCTTGCTCTACTCCCAGGTCGGTACATTTGCGGGAGTAACGCTAGTCATTCTAGCTGGCATCCATGCCAACGCTGGCAAGATTTGGGAGAAAGATGCCAGGTACTATTGGGGGGTAGCTCTGCCTTGCATCATTGCTCTCATTCTTTCAACTGCTGTTGCCTCATACGCTGGTCTTAAAAAGCCTGAACGAGTCACTCTTGCAATTGAAAGCTGCTATCAAAATTGTGGAATTGCCACATCGATTGCACTCTCGATGTTTCAAGGAGACTCGCGTGCTGACGCTATGGGTGTTCCTTTCTTCTATGGTCTTGTGGAGATTCTCATTGTTGGGGTGTATTGTATTACAGCTTGGAAAGGAGGCTGGACAAAAGCTCCGCCTACAGATCCATTCTGGGATGTCGTCACCACTTCGTATGAAGTGCTCTTGGCTGATAAAATGGCTGGTGAGAATCAGACCATTGATGTTCAGCTTGCACAACAGGACGTGGAAGGCGGCGAGCCTTCGAAACCCACGCATGATGGAGAGGATGCTGATGAAAACTATGTCTTGGTGGACGACAAACCTCTGTATTGGAAATCCTTGGGGTATGAAATCAATTGAAGCGACTACAATGAATGTGCTCGTGAAGTCATGTCCGGAAAATAAGAAGTTCAGTGAAGTCATCCGGCGGTTGTAGGTCTGACACACCATGTAGAGTTGATTGTGCATGGGAAATTACCTGTGATTGCTTACGGTACGGTGAAAATATTGACAAATCTCAGTGAAGCAATGGCTTTTGAACATGTTATGTGGCAAACAAAACACAGCATGGCCTATTCTACTAAACCACACACCCATGCTAACATACCGTTCATAGGAGCCTTTCAGTTTGTAAAAACGCCACACTCTTTGCCTTATGCAATTCCTTACTTGGTCAGACTAGGAAAATTAGGTGTGATGAACAAACAGAGTCCCTCGATAGAGTAACTCGCCAGGCTCCAATGCTACAATATTAGTCCGGTCTTAGCTTGGTCTGGGACTGAACACAAGAGTCTTCTCTGGGCTCTCCCAAGAAAGTTAAGCAACTCCATTCAGAATTGTACTACTGGGAGAGGGTGGACTTTCTCACCTAATCGTCTCGTTCAGTGACTGCCAGAAGGAACAAATTGTAGCTAAGGGCCTTCACGTAATAGAGAATTCAATAGCAGTCAAGACTTGCGACGTCATATCATCGTGAGACACATAATTTTTATCTCGCCCCTCCAGTTAGTCTCGAAGCTTGACTCTTCCTTCCTCCATCTCCTTGTCGAAAAGTTCAGATGATTATTCCTACTGTATGTTGAGTCTTGCAACTGAAATGAAAGAAGTGTTAGCTCACGGTTGAAGCTTGACTCTTCCTCCTCTCCTCTCCCGTGTCAAAACTTCAGATGATTCAGATTCTTACAGTGTGTTGAGTCTTGCAACAGAAATGGGAGAAGTGTTAGTCCACGGTACTAGGTAGGTTTTATGTTTGTTCAAAAGGGAATCAAAATGCGGTGAAAGAGTGCAGACATTTGAGGTGTTCGGTGCCGCTCTTGGTTTCGTTCGAGCAAGGAATTGTGGTTCTGCGGTCATAAAAATTACAAGCAATCCTTCGCATCCTCAAAACAGACAGCAACAATGATTTCCCTTCTGAAGACGTTGAGCTTCATGCTTACATTCTTGATCCTCGCCGCCCAGCAAGCACATGCAGGTGTCTTAACATGCGGCGCTGGTTTAGCCTATTACGGGACTTGTCAAACAGCATGCAACGCTGGGTGGGTTACTTGCATGTCAGGAGCAGGACTAGTTGCAGGCGCCACAGCGGGTGTTGGAGGGGCTCCCGCAGCCCTGGGGTGCAGTGTGGTCCAAGGAGTGTGTATGGCCACATGTGCTGGTACTGCTGCTGCCTTTTGTGCTGCCCCGGCACCATAGGTAGGATACATCTTGCAGTTCGGCCACCCGTTTGGTGCTTTTCTGACGAACATAAGGTAGTTCACATGTAAACAAAACAGGTTCATATGTGGGCTTTCATGAATCCAGTTTATTTGCATCGCTGAACTTTGCAGGCAAGACTATTTCGCAGTGAATCAAAACAGAGCCATCTGATTCTTCCGTGACCCGGACCTTTCCGTCATTCCTCTCTCCTAACAGATGTTCCTTCTTTGCATTCCATTCTTGTCTTCCCCTTGGCGAATTGTAATATGGATGCTCAAGAGTAACTTTGTTGCTGCACAAGTAAAATCCGTCTTCCCTAAAGTTCTTTGCCAGTCCACCGCCGTCTGAGAACACTCTTATAGTGAGACACCATGCGCACTCTTGATGATCTGCCCAAATAAATCACACGACCAAACAAACAAAGGGACGTACCGTATACCTTATCGCCAAGAAGGGGGCACTTGCTCACCCATGCCTACGTAAAATACCGGGTCAGGTTGATCTGCGACATGCGACGCACATTACATAGCAGGCGCTTACCATGTGCCTACGCAGCTGATGATATCTGCCCGTCTTCGGCTTCAGTTCCACCAGAGCTATGGTATTTTTGCGTGCATTCTCCAAAGATCGCCGCTGCAGCACCCTCCAAATCGTGGTCGCAGACTGACCCTCTAATGGCTCCTCAATAATTTGCCAAGGTGCATCACATGTTGTATGTGATCCTTCAATGCAAACTCCGTGGCTTCGAGCTGCATCTGATGAGATGGCCGTTTCATTCTGCTCCTTGATATCCCCATTAACAAGGGCAGTGTCTACATCAAGACAGATGTTAGTGACCGTGACAAGGCTATGACTAATAAGTGGGACAATCTCGTGAACGTATAATTGCATCACTCACATGTTTTCTTCACCTTTCTCTCTTTGAACATGCGACACAACTCCACCATCGCTGGTTTCGTCTTGGCGCAGACCAGGAGACCGCTCGTGCCCCGGTCGATCCGATGCACAGGCGAAGGGCGTCGCATCATGCCCAGAACGCCGGGCTCAGGGGGGGCCAGCGCCCACGGAAGGCAAGATTTGACAGTCTGTCGGCCAAACCCGCCTGAAGCAGGGGGGACAACGACTCGGATGAGGCTTCGATGCACGGACTACTCAGGCGCTTGAAAATTAACGACTCACCGTTCTTGTGTCCGAACACGACGATTCCTTCCGGCTTGTTCACCACTGCGAAGTGATCGTCCTCGTAGACGACGGGGAGGGCAAACGGCGGATCGCGGTCGTGTTTTGTGCACTCGTCGTAGTTGTGCGTCATCCTCGTTTGGATCGCCACAATGTCGCCCGGACAGCTGTGCGGGGAGAGGGAAGGAGAATGTTACGGCTTGGTTGAGATCCCATGGACAAGAGGAACGAATTTCAGGGTCCTCTGAGAGGAGAAGGTGATGAAACTCCAGTCAGTCTCTCGTGGTCAACATATACCCCTCCAATTCCCAACAAACCTGTGTTCCGAAAACATCGCTGTGCATATGGACGCGCGCAATGGGCTGTGGGGCTCAAACGACGGCGAGGGTGCCCGTTTTGGCAGTGTTTTCCCTCTCGTATGTGTTGCGCACCCAGCCATCGGCAGCGCGTTTCGAGCATGTCAACGGCACACCGCCAGCCCCCACCCCAAGCTCGCGCTGGCCTCCCCCCTCGCTCCCTTCTCTCTCCTCGCAGCGCGCCTCGGGAATTTCAGCCCAAGCTCCCGCTGCCTCCCCATAACGCTCCCTCCTCTTCCAACGACCCCACTCACACGCGATGCCCGACCTTCCCCACAATCAGCTTGTCCCTATCGAACGACCCGTCCTCCCCCGTCGGCGGACCGCGGTGGACCAAGATCCGCTTCCTCCGACACTCCTTCCGCGCCCTCGTCTGACTTCGGAACTGGTCGGGGAACATCAGCATCAGCGCCGCGGGGACGGTGACGTCGTCGGGCGCGAGCTTGAGGCGGGCGATTTCCTCCGGGGAGAAGGTCCGTTCGACGAGGGACGGGTCGAAGCCGGGACGGGGCAAGGAGGCGCTGTGGACGATGCGGAACGCGTCGGGAATGCCATGGGGGAGGTCTTCCGCCGAGGGAGTTGTCTCCGAGGCGAACTTCGTGAGCACGTCCTCGTAGTCGTCCCGATGGCGGGAGCCTGTGCGACGAGGGATCGGGGAGAGGCGTGAGGAATCGGGACAAGGTGGCATCGCGGACGTCTTGCCGAAGCTCGGAGTTTCCCCCGAAGAACATGTCTTCGACACACACGCGCAACGTGACGGTGTGGCAACCTCTGGCGTTTCCAAGAGCAACCAAACGATCGTTGAAGAGAGCACGGGCACGGATGAGCCCGGATGCCTGGGCGCGCATCGCCACGGCGCTTTTCGGTGCGCCCGCCGTAAGAAGAGGCCACCCGTTCCGCGTTCGACTTCGAGCGCTACCACCTCCCGGAAAGTTGGCCTCAGTAAATAAGGAGCCCCGAGCGAAGCGCCCTGCCGGCTCCAAGCCTCCCCCCAAACCACGACCCGGCCCTCTTCTCGCACCCGCGACACGCGACGGCGCGGCAACCTCCGGTGTTTCCCGACGAACTGCGCCGACCGAAACGCTTCGAGCGGAGCGCGGGCGCGGACGGGCCCGGATGCCTGCGCGCGCGCATCCGCTCGGCTCGATCCGCCGCGGCGCTCTTCGAGGCTCTTCGTCGGCCGCGCCCGCCGCGAGAAGAACGTCCGGGACCGCGCCGACGGCGCCGCGCGTCCGACCTTCGAGCGGTCGCCGACCTTCCCGGATCGTCGGCCCCCGAGGACTGCAGCGACGCCCCTCGAAATGTCGTCGCCGGCGTCGTCTCGGGCCGGGGGGGGCAGAAGGATTTCCCGTCGACGCGGATGCGAAGAACTCACCCTCGACTCCGGCGTCCGACGCGACGGCATCCTCGTCGTCTTCAAGCGCGACGTCGTCGTCGTCGTCCGCGTCCCCCCCGCCTGCGGGGAGCTCGTCCGTGCCCCCGACGACGGGGAGCTCGTCCGAGGCGCCCGGTTCGACGGGTGCGTCGCCCACCCGCTCGGCCCTCGCAGCCGCCGCAGCCGCCGTCGTCGTCGTCGACATGGCGGCGTCCGGAGCGCCGAGGCCGAGGCCGCTGTACCCCGCCGTCGCTCGGAAGACGGAAGGAGATCCCGCGATCCCTCCGAGGAGAGCGCGACCGGAATGGCTCGGCGCGGAGCGACGACGTCCGGGGAGGAGGATCGGCGTCCCCTTCCCTCCCCTTCTTCCGACGAACGCCGCCGGAGCTGGGGGGGAAGCGGAGGAGGCGCGGAGGAGGAGGAGGCGGAGCGCGCCGACGCCGACGCGCGCGAACGGCGGCGACGACGACGACGACGACGGAGCGAAGAGCGCGAGGGGGAGGAGGAGGGAGACGGCGACGACGGCGGAGAGGCCC